>JAMZAV010011621.1:0-17970 GCA_024449915.1 Sweltsa coloradensis | reverse complement strand
AAAGGGAAAGGAAAAAAAAAAAGGGGGGCCAAACCCTTTAAAAAAAAAAACCAAAAAAAATTATGCAATTAAAACCAATATAAATTTAATATTTAAATTTTCTTGGGGCAAAAGGGGTTGTAGTTTTTTACTTTCCGCAAAAACGCATGTGAACGTCAAGTTTTGGGTTGGAGCTTTTTTGACCAATTGCGAAAAGCTTTTAATATTGGATCAATGAAAAAAACCCCCCTCCTTCTAGATTCCCAAAGTTAATATCACTTTTTGGCATTCCCCTTTTTGGTCGATTTAAAAATAGTAAAAATGCTAATATTACCACCATTACTATGGTCCAAGTGAACTTTCGTTTACTTTTTAAAAGATGAAAATAACTAAAAATTTAAAAAAATGATATTGAGTTTCAAAATGAATTTTCTAAATTTTGTGGAGGCTAAAAACAAGTTAAGGAGTTTTCCCTTGTTTTTGAGTAAAAAACCGGCACTTAATTTTGTGATTCTGTGGTGTGATTTAAAAAATGACCAAACGCTGAACGATTGCGCTGGAATTTTAAACAAAACACCCGGGTACGAGTTAATTGAAAGTTGAGAACTATTAACACATCGCAAACCCTGAAATAAAAAATTAAAAAAAATAGTCTGAACATATGTAGGTTTTAAATTTTAAACAACAAGGTTTTTTTGTTCTTGAAGAAATCTTTGTATAAAATCATGTTTGTCAAGTGGTGAAGCATTCAGTGACCAAGGTAAACAAATCTCCACCTCACGGCCCCCAAAATATTCCCCCGGGAGATTAAGAAAACATTGCAACTTTACTCGTATTTTGTACTCGCTTTTTTTTCAATAGTACTGTATGTACATGCTTTAAAACACGTTCTAAAATTTTTTTTAATACTAGAAAACGCAAAAGCCCCACCGCTTTTGATGGATGAGTTTTTTTTGGAAGTTTTTAGTTTGCGTAGGCCATTTTTTCCTTTTTTGCAAGTGCTTTTTGAATGCATTGTGGGAGTTTTGTTGTCGATTTTTCAAATGTTACTTTTGTTTATTATAAACCCAAAAAAACTCAATCATAACATTTATTCTATGGATTCTGGCAAAACTTTTTAAACTTTTCTTTAAAAAGGTACTACATCACCAAAACCTTAATGTCCATGTAAAAATATGAACTTGTGCTCCCCCCCTTTTGGGTCAGAATGGGCCCAAATGTCAAAAAAAATTTCGCACAAAAAAATTCGTCAAAAAATCGTAAAAAGGCGATATTCATGAAAAATTTATTTCTTCGATTGTACCCATAAAAGTGGCAGTCTAAGTTTAAGATTTCTAAGGCCCCCTTCAATATTCTCATGATCTTTTTTATGCTTTTTCCCAAAGGGAAATCGTGCGAACAAACGAAAAAAAATAAAACATTAAAACTAAATTTTTTGAGGGTAGTGAAATTGAATTTTTTGCTTGCTCGCTACCTCTCCAAAAATCCAGAAATTAAAAAATCTATCCCGACCGTTGTTTGAACCCGGGTTTCCCAAATTCTAGGTATAAAGGCCCCTTTGCGAACTAGACTAAAAAAACCCAAAGTCTTGTCAACGATGGGCAGTCATTTGTTGAGTACCCGGGAACATTTGGGACCTTGACATTTTGAAAAAGAGTTTTAAAGGTTTATGTGGAAATGTCGATCAAAAATTTTAATACTTCATAATATCGAATTTAAAAAATTAATAACAGCACACCTAAAGTTTTTTTAGCAAAATTTTCCCCTCAAATATGGCCACGTTCCAAAACTTGTTTTACAGTTTTAAAATTTATTTGAAGTCGAAAAATTTAAATTTATTTTTTTTTATTTAATAAAGACGTAAGCTTACAGATACGTAGTTTAAGTATTTTTGATAATGTAGGTAGGCCCAAGGTACCCCCTATTTTGAAAGATGGTTTAATAATTTTTTATGATTTATGCGTTATTTTTTTGGGTGAATCCTGATATGTCTTTAAATTGATATACTACCTATTTTTTGGAAAAAAAATTTAAAATTAAAGGATTGGAAAAAAAAGAAATAAATTTACTAAAAAAAAAGTTTTGGGAAGGGACCAGGACAAAAAATTTTCTGTGGTTTTTGATTTCCGGTATTATGTTTCGGAGCCAAAGCCCCAGCAGACTGATGTTGATGTCTGGCATAGGAAGCTGTGCAAAGCCTAGTAAAATACTGGATCTAGAAGTGGATCTAGACGCGGGACCCAAGAACTCGTCCCAGCAACTGGTCCCATCACAGTCTGGGTAAGGAAACTGTGTCCTGGCTTCAGAACCCCGTAACTACGCTTGAGAAAAAAACTCCTAGTCGCGGGACCCAAAAACCGACCTAGCGGACTGAGTCCCCCCCAGTCGGCTGAGGGGGCTGTGTCCTGGCTTCAGAGCCCAGTAACATCGGATAAGAGTGAAGACTCCCCAGCGGGGGACCCAAGAACTCGTCCTGCAGACTGATGTACCACCCAGTCTGGCTTTGGGGGCTGTGTCCTGGCTTCAGAGCCCCGTAAATACTGGATCTAGAAGTGGATCTTAGTCGAAGGACCCCAACCCCGTCCTAGCGACTGTGTCCACCACTGTCTGGGTTAGGGCTGTGTCCTGGCTTCAGAGCCCGTAACATACTGGTTAGAAGTGAAACTCCAGTCGCGGGACACAAAAAAACTCGTCCCAGCAACTGATGTCCACCACAGCTGGTTTAGGAAGCTGTGTCCTGGTTCTGAGCCCGTAAATACTGGATCTAGAAATGAAGACTCCGTCGCGGACCCAAAAACTCGCCTATAGCAAATAGTCCCCCCACAGTTGGCTTGGAACTGTGTCCTCCTGGCTTCAGAGCCCCGTAACAACTGGGGTCTTGAAGTGAAGACTCCTATCGCGGGACCCAAAAAACACGTCCGAGGGGCTGATGTCCCACCCAGTCTGGCTGAGGAAGAGAGCCCGTAACATACTGGACTAGAAGTGAAGACTTTTCGAGGGACCCCCGAACTGTCCTAGCAGACTGATGTTCCCCCACAGTCTGGCTTTGGAAGCTGTGTCCTGGCTTCAGAGCCCAGTAAAAATACTGGCGAGAAGTGAAGACTCCAGTCGCGGGACCCAAAAACCGTCCCAGCAACTATGTTCCACCACAGTCTGGTGAGGAAGCGTGTCCTGGCTTCAGAGCCCCGTAACATATGGATCTTTAGTGAAGCTCCTAGTCCCCGGGGCCCAAGAATTTGTCCTAGCGACTGATGTCCCACCATGCTGGCCCATTGGAGTGAGACCGCAGGCAAATTCCAGCGAGACAAAAGGGGACCAAAAAAAGAAGGTTTTCAGGTTGGACTCTGAGTCTGTTATTTGTTTTAATATAATTGAAGATCTTTATTATGTTTAAGAGGTAATCTGCATTGGCCAACCTGTGTAGTCTTAGTTCAACATTCCGCACCAAAAAACGTGTCATTGTTTACTAAGTCTGGTTCTGTGATTTCTACTTGTACAACCACCTAGCAATTTTGTCGAGGAAAACTCCCCGAATAGAAGGGGTAGCCTGGCGGTCGTTGTCGGGACTTCTGCTTCTACCCTAGATGGGCTCTCTTCTTCCTACTCCCCCTCGGGAAAATGGGCATTATGACCTAAGTGTTGGCTGTTGGCACGTGCGGGACAGAACAAATGTAGGCTTGCATGGCTTGTTTGATGTAACTGTTAGTGATGAGGTTCAAGATGCTACCACCAGGTGGCAGATTTTAACAAGATCTTGTTTATATATTATCTTGTTTCTAAAGCATCATTCACAACTAGTTCTAAGGCATAAGGCGCAAGGCCCAAGGCATAATAATTTATATTGCCGAGTACCTATGTTTCAATCAGAACGTTCACAACACGTCCTAAGTCACAAGGCGTAAGGTTTATGTTGTAACGAATTGCCTAAAATCCAATTCTTACGACAGGTTTCTTACGACGAGCCAATTGCCAACAAGAAAACTCCCCACTCCTGCTTATTTCTTTCCACAGCTGGTTGTACGCGCATGCGCAATACGCAGGAGCAATGTAAAATGGCATGGTTGTTGTAAACGCCTAGCAATTCTGACGACTTACGCCTTAGACCTTGCGCCTTAAGGCTGGTTTATGTTTCACATCAACATGGGGAGACGTTAATGGGAAACGCGAATGAGGTGGAAACGGAAAGCGAGGCGTTTACGATTGACGAAAATCGGGACCACTTCTTTAGTCAAATAAAACAAAAAATAAAACGTCAAATGAAACCCTAGTGCCTAGATATCTAAGCAGGCTATGTAGGTTATGTTTGTTTCGTTTTTGTTCTGTCAAGAGGCGAGTACAAAGCATATGCGCATGCGCGACGATCACATCGCCAAACGGAACATGAATGTAGACGCCAAAGTTGGGACTTGACGTAGGTACTTTGGCCGCTTCGTTCTCCATTCCCGTTCACTTCCCGTCAATCATAAACGCTAAGCTGTGAATGCTAGGCCTACGTGTTATCTTTCGCGTTCACGTCTGCATTCACGTCTTCCCAAGTTGCTGTCAATCGTACCTAAACCGGCCTTTACGCCTTAGAACTAGTTGTGAATGATGCTTAAAACCAAGTTCTTAAGACAAGACTTTTCAGCAGGGAATTTTGGCTAGATCTTGGCAAGAAATAAACAAGATCTTATTTTAATGCAAGATCTTGGCAAGATCTTAGGCTGCGTTCACACAACTTTGTTTAGTCTTAAGAAATTGTTATTGTTAGGCCTATAAGAAATCCGATACCCTGATTGGTAGGCCTATGTTTCAGTGGCCTGTCATAATGAAGTTAGGGCCTACCCCTTTTCATTGGTCGTCGTAAGGATTAGTACCCATTGACGTCTGATTGGTCCGTCGTAAGAATTTTGTTTTTGTTAACAAATTTCTTAAGACTAAAACAATAACAATTTAACAAGTTTGTCCCAACCTCTTATAACTAAACCAATTAGTGTGAAAGGCCGCGTTCACACTAATTGGTTTAGTTATAAGGGGATAGGAAATGCGTGTTAAATTGTTTACGTTTTAGTCAGAAGAAATTGTAATAACAAAAACAAAATTCTTACGACGGACCAATCAGACGTTTTGTTATTTATACGATGACCAATGAAAAGGAGTAACTTCATTATGACAGGCCACTGAAACATTACCAACCAATCAGGATATCGGATTTCTTATTACCATAACAACCAAATAACAATTTCTTAAGACTAAACCAAAGTTATGTGAACGCAGCCTTACTTAACACGAGTTCTTACTTACACTATAATCAAACCTGTACTGTATACATAGGTATTAGGCCTATGTGACCTAAATAAATAAAATAAATTATCAAGATCTTGACAAGAATTTTCACCAGGGATCGGGCCTACTCTGTTACCATTATGCCCAATTCACATAAAGTCGTAGTCGTAGTCGTAGTCCTAGTCACAAGCAATGGTAAAGGATGGAACTCGTCGTATGGTTTAGTCTTAGTCACAGTCGTAAGAAAGATGAAAATTTTCATCTTTCTTACGACTAAACAAAAAATTCTTACGACGAGCGAACAGAGCTTGAAACGTCACTTACAACAGACCAATGAGATGATACCTACTCGAGTCAGTTGCGCTGCTATGTTGAGGGTCAATTGAGAGACTATTTCCGGTTCCCGTTTCCATCAAGGTTTTACGTGGATGACGTCACATCCAAATGCCAAAGAGCTTCGACAAAAATGGCGAATCTTTACGCCAAGTTCTTTGTTAAAACCATTGCTTGTGACTACGACTACGACTAGGACTAGGACTACGACTTTATGTGAACTGGGCATTAGCCCCATCATTTCAGGTCCAATTGTAGATCGACCTTTACCCGCGCGCGTCACTGGCTTTTCATAGTTATGTGCTTGATGTCCAAGGGGGGGGGCCTAGAGCTAGGCCTTGCTTATCTGACTGTTGGCATGACCCTATTGACCTTGTTAAACTGGCAAAGACATAGCTTTCAGATTTGCCCAAAAGAACTTGGGTTGCTCAAGCATCATGCCCAGTTCATATAAAGTCGTAAGGTTTAGTCGTAGTCGTATGGTTTAGTCCTAGTCGTAAGGTTTAGTAGTCGTCATGGTTTGTTGTTTTGTTGTTTGCTTTGTTGCAAGTGATGTTTCGATCTCTGATTCGCTTTGTCGTAAGAATTTGTTGTTTAGTCATAGGAAAGATGAACATTTTCAGCTTTGTTATGACAACGACTACGACTAAACCATAAAACTAAACCTTGTGACCGTGTGTGAACAATAACATGTGTTTCGTATGTTTCATCTGCTTCTTACGACTAGGACTAGGACTACGACTACGACTACGACTTTATGTGAACTGACCATTATTCACAATCAGTTCTAAGTCGTAAGGCGCAAGGTCTTAAGGCGTAAGTCGTAAGAAATGCTAGGCGGTTACAACAACCCATTGATATGCAACAACCATACCATTTTTCATTGCTCCTGTGTATTGCGCATGCGCGTACAGTCAGCTGTGGAGTTTTTTTTGTTCGTGATTGGCTCGTCGTAAGTTACGACATAAACCATAGGCCTAGGCCCTACGCCTTGCGACTTGGGACGCGTTGTGAACGTTCTGATTGAAACACATACTCGGCAATACAAAATATTACGCCTTAGGCCTTGCGCCTTACGCCTTAGAACTGATTGTGAATGATGCTTATTAAATCTAGTCTTAGGGCCCAGGCCCTCTAAACAAGTCCTGGGCCCCAGGCAAAGATGGGCCTAGTAGGCCTAGGCCTAGCCTACATACTTGTGACAGCCCTCCCCCTGCATTGGGACGACGTTTCTTCGGCGCTTCTTCTTTTTTCCGACCAAACATTCGGCTTCAATAATATACCTACTCAATAATATACTCAAGCTATAATCTACGTTATGCTTGGAACAATAGTCCTAATTGAAACGTTTTTATAGAATGCCAAGGAATGTCAGGCTCATAAACGAAAACAAAATATAGGCTTTTTGTCACCGCTTTCTGGATGTACTTTCCACTTTCGCTGATCACGTGATTTATGACGGGAAGGTAGCACCCCCCAACACCACCACACTTCGTGGAAGAAGAACCGGGTAGCTTAAAAAATGTACAATTTTGTGAAAGGATGTCCGAATATGATGGTATCATTCCCTTGTAGGCCTATTCACTGTAATTACCATGGTAATTACCGACTGAGGAAAACCTGGAAAAAACCTTCAGTGAGGATTCACAGGATTCAAACTTGAGGAATAATGTAATCCAACCAGGGCCCGGGGACAAAGAGTTTTAACACCTATATGCTTTCCTTTATCCGACTATAATGATATTATCCATCACGGTACCGGTACCTTAATTTCATGAATTTATATATTTGTGTGAAACTTGAGCGCAATCGAAAAATAATTTCTCACGAAAATCGCAATTTTACGCTTTTTTCGTTTAAAAAAACATACGCTCATCCAACAACGCGCCTGAAAAAGCGTTTGCGAAGCTTAACCTAACCTCCAAGATCTGTATTGAAATGATAAAAAATAAAGTGAATGTTTTAATGAAAACATTAAATCACAATTTTTTTAACATGGAAATAAAACAATTTTGTTTTGAAAAGGGGATGTAAGAGACATCAATTATTTTTTGTTGACTAAAGCCTAAACTATAGATGAAAAATTTAAAAAGTAAATAAAATAAAGTGTAAAATATCATAATGTAACTGGCAATGTTGTAAAGAATACCCCAAAATACAAAAATTTGTAAAAAAAACGGCAGCCAAGCTCTCCTTCCAAAGTCTTCGGCTGTGAATGCTGTGAGATATAGAAGTTGAGCCAAGCATTTCATTCTTTCTCCCTAGTTTCGCATTGAAAAGAAGTAAGATCATTTCGCCTGTTGACGAGCGCCAAGCCAACCATTTTCGTAGTAAAAAAAGTAAAAATTTTAAACTCAAAATCATAAAAAAATTACTTGGCCATTGACTTTTTAGAGTCCTCGTACCAAAATCAATAGCCAAGTTTTTTTTTTTTTTTAGGCGAAATGATCTTACTTCTTTTCAATGCGAAACTAGGGAGAAATAATGAAATGCTTGGCTCAACTTCTATATCTCACAGCATTCACAGCCGAAGACTTTGGAAGGAGAGCTTGGCTGCCGTTTTTTTTTTTTTACAAATTTTTGTATTTTGGGGGGATATCAACTATTTTTGTTGTTTGTTTCATATTAAAGCGTGAAATATGTGAGATACGTGTAAAGGTGGTTACAGTGCCTTTTAAAACAGATTGTCTAGAAACAAAAGCTACCATCTTTTGTTTTTGTTTACAATCTGTAGTTGGCAATATACAATGTTTTTATTAAATTTTCTATGGTTAATGTCGTCTTGGGTGTTTGTGTGAATGATTTGTTGACCGGAATATAACACATTGACGCATAATTTTAATCAGCAATTAAAATATTAAATTGTATTAAAACAACCTATAGTTTTTCCCAAAGTTAAGGGTGGTAGGGAACAGTGGGGGTGAAATATCGCTTGCCTCCTGGCGGATTATTATGTTTCATATTATTATGTACCATCATGCCAAATTTCATGCTGATAACTCATTCGGTGCCTTCATGGTGAATGCTGGAGATCAAGGTAAAAATAACATAAACTAGGAAAACGCTAAAGTCCCGCCGCGTTGATGGATGAGCTTTTAAAAATGTTTAGTTTGCATGGGATATCTTTACTTTTGCAAGTTCTTTGTTTTGCTGCCTACGCAATACGCATTGTAGCTGATTGTTGTCAAGTTTCTTTTGTTACCTGTCAATTGGTATTATTTTCCGTAAAAAACTTATATTAAAAGCTTTATTTCTATAGATTTTGGCTAACTATTTAAAATTTTTCTTTTATAAAAGGTACTACATCACCATAACCTTAATGTCCATGTATAATATGAACGTTGTAGCCCCACCAGTTTGGTCAGAATTGGCCCAAATGGCACGAAAATATCGCACAAAAAAATCAAAAAACTTATATTAAAAGCTTTATTTCTATGGATTCTGGCTAACTTTTTCAACTTTTTCTTTCAAAAGGTACTACATCACCATAACCTAATGTCCATGTATAATATGAACGTTGTAGCCCTACCCGTTTGGTCAGAATTAACCCAAATGTCACGAAAATATCGCACTAAAAATCGAAAAAAATCGTAAAAGTACGATATTCATGAGAAATATTTCTTCGATTGTACCCAAAAACAATACACCTCTAAGTTCAGAGATTTCGAAGGTCCTGTCAAATTTTCATCAAGATCGGATATGCCGTTTGCCTGGTAGAGAGTTAACAAACAGACAAAAAAACAAACAAAAAAAAAAAAAAACAAAAAAAAAACACCCGAGCTAAATTTTTTGGGGGTCAGTGAAATTGAAGTCTTCGCTTCGCTCATCCAACTATTAGGGATGGGGGTTGAAAAAATGTGGTTTAGAAAATGAGAATATGCCGATTGGGTTAAAACACATTAAAACATAATTTACTTATTTGAATAAAAATTCAATTTTGGGTTTGATCTATGAATTATTCCCCTTTTAGGGGATGATTTAAGGGGTGTTGGGGTTGGAATATCGCTTGCTTTCGGTGAATTATTTTTGAACGAGTGAGCGTAGCGAACGTAGTGATTTCCATTCGACTTAAACGGCCCTAATTGTTTTTCTGCGTGCGTGCGTGGTGTGTGTGTGTGTGGTACGTTGAAAATCAGCCGAATCGCTGAACAGATTGCGCTGAAATTTTAAACAGACATCCGGTACGAGTTTATTGAGAAATGCTAACAAAATCAGCAAGATTCATTGCGATTTAAACCTACAAGAAATGATAAACTGAAAAATAGACATCCAATGTTTAGGAATTATTTTAACGACAATGTTTTAGATTTTGAAAAGATATTTTTTGTTTGTTTTTCGCCTGGCCGTGTAATGCCGTGCCCATGCAAGGTCTGTCGAATGTTGGACGTCAAGGTACCCCCAAATTCCGCTCGTAGATTGAGTAAACCTTGCTATATTTTCACGTATTCGTACTGGCTATGTTTACCATAGTAGGCCCTATTGCCACAGATGATGGACTACACTGCGTTATATGAATTTCAAAACATGTTTAATTATTTTTAATACAATCTAGAAATAAAATCTTTCCCGACCAGGGGATTGAACCCACGTCTCCCACATTTCGGCTACAAGGGCGCTTTAGCCAACTAGACTAGGAAAACGCCAAAGTCGTAGTTAGACGAGTGAGCGAGTCATGTGGTGAGTACCGGGAACATTTGCATTTAAGTTTGATAATTATATTCGTATAAATAATAGGGTATTGGTGGAAATCACTGTGCCGGAGGTTGCTGTTGTTGGCAGTCTTGCTTAATGGTAGATTGTTGGTCCGGGAGTTGTGTAAAAGTTTAGGCCATAGTTTAGGCCAAAATGCTCCACTGTAGCCTATGATAGGCTATAGGGAGGCCTAAGGTAAGAGGAAGAAAAGAAATGTTACCGGGTACTCAACACATGGCTCACTCACTCGTCCAACAACGACTTTGGCTTTTCCCTAGTTTATATTAGTATGTACCATATGAAAATTTCATGCTGATAACTCATTGGGTCCCTTTCATGGTGAATGCGGGAAATAAAGGTAAAAATAATAAAAACTAAAAGGGGAGGGGGGTTAAAAAAAATGTGGTTTAGGAAAAATGAAATAGGCATGGTTAAAACCATTAAAACAAAATTTTCATTACTATTTTAAATAAAGCATCAATTTTAGATTGAGCTATAATTATTCCAATTTTAGGGGGTGTTGGGGGGGAATTGCTTCCCTCTCGGGGGATTTTTTTTAAATTTATTATGTACCATCATGTCAAATTTTATAATGTAACCTGAGGCCTTTCTGGTGAATGCTGAAAATCAAGGTAAAAAAAATATAAACTTTTAGGGGGGGGTTAAAAATGTGTTTTATTAATAGAATGGGCCCGATTGCTTTTTTAAACACATTAAACATCCTGGCACGTCTGAAAGCCCCGGGAGGCCCTTTTAGACGACGCCCCTTCTCATGATAAGGGTACGTGCAAAATATATGTTTGGGTCAAGATCGAAGAGCGCAGCGGTTTTCTTTAAAATTTTTTGAATATATGGTTCCCTATCATGTCTTGTAAAAGGGAAAATAAGGCAAATGTTTGTTTTCGGCTGCCGTAAAGAATTTTTGTGTTTTTCTAAAAAGACTCTGAAAACATACTTTCAACCCTTCGGTAGGCCGGGTCAGGTAATACTTTGTTTGTGTGATGCGTTGATGGACTGCTGGTCGATGTTTTTATCCAGTTTGGTGACAGTACTTGGCGAAAACTATAACAGTTACGGGGGATTTATATATAGCTTCATCTTTACACAGAACACTTTTCCTTTTTAAAAGAATAATGAATCACCTTCTTTTTTAAGGGTTTAGGTTCGCTAGCACTACTAGGGTACTAGGGGTAAGGGGGAATGCCATTATTTCCCATAGTTTGCAGAAAAATAGCCAATCTTGGGAAACAAAAAAGCTATAAAAGGCGTTTTGGACTTTTTAGTAAGATAAAAGTTAAGCTTCAACGTACCTAACTTTAAATTAAACTAAATTTGTAAAAACATCATTAAAATGCACTTTTAATTAGCATCTGCAATTGACAATTTCACGATATTTAGAGCAAAATCAATTCAAAAACGAAATTCAACGTTGAAATAAAAAACGTATAAATTGGATTAAACGAAACGATATTTTTTTCGATTTCCAATTGAGCCTTAAAAACTTTTTAAAATGACATTTGTTTAAATTCCCTTTATTTCGCCCCAAAAAAAAAATTACAAAAGGGACTGTACTTAAAATTGCATTTCATGGTTTGGTTTTTTTTTTTCAAATTTTAAGATATCTTTCACCTTTTCCCAAAACTATCAGTAAAATTTATTTTTAAATATTAAACAAAAATTTCGTCCGTCAAGGAGCGCTCAGAGGGGCAGTGTTTGGGAACTGGGTGTAAGTTTACCATCTTCCGGGGGAAGGACAAAATGCAACTTGAAACAAATTTATGCATATCCCCTCAGCACCGCCCCAATTATATCTAATTAATTACACATGTGGAGTGCCACGTAAAGTTTCAATACTGAAATGCTATTATGAATTTGAAGGCGCGGCAACTCGACGTAGCCCCCTCCCCTCCTACGCTTACTTTTTCCGAAAATGCCACTCGTGGTTAAATTTAAACAGAAAAATCCACGATGATTTTTGAATTTCTAATTTATCATTTGCTAAACAGGTAAAAAACCATGGGCCCCTCCCAAGATGAGAATCCATAAAATGAATAACTAAAATCGCCTTCAAAAACAAAAATAACCGGAAAATGCAGTAGCATGTGTGTGTATATTTTTTTGACCACTCATCAATTTTAATGATAAGATTGAAAAAATATTAGTTCATTACTGGCCTGTGTTGAATTTTGACAATACTTAATTTTACAGTCGTGAACGTTTTAAAAATGCAAAAACCCAAACCCCCTTTCAAAAGTAAATATTTTTTTTGGTTGAAGAAAGGATGGAGAGATGCTACAAATACAATAGGGGCGATTTCAGACCTGTGAAAGGCCCTTTGGGGAATGGTTTGAAAGGTGGGCTTTCTTGTATAATGAATTTAAATCGTGAAATTTTTTTATCATTTGTGTTTATACAATGTTTTTTCAATTCATCAAGTAAAAACAAGGCCAAAAAAAATTTTTTTTCAATCAAAATTGTGCTCAATTTCTAAGAGAAATTGAAAAACAAATCAAATAACCTTTTGATATGTTTTTAATCGGATATTTCCTTAAATATGAGGATAAACATTTCGCAAAAAAACTAAAAATGCGTAGAAAATTTTAAAAAGACAAGAGTTTTTTAAAAACGAGATAAGCTTTAAAACTCTATTTTGTTTGAAGGGTATTTTTTTTTTTTGCAAAAAGGTTTTTTGTAAAGGGATGCATAGTTACCCAAAAAAAAGTAATATAAAAAAATACCCTTTAAAGGGCGATTCTCAAATTCAGAAATACGTTTATTGATGAGTTTAGGGTTTTGGGGGTGGGGGCTGTTGAGGAGAGATTGTTGGGTTCTAAACTTGTCGACAGAATCCCTGAAAAAAAATAAAATACGGTTTGTTGTCCGACTCCCTAGCAGTAGCATCATGCCGAAGCCAAGTCCGGCGTTTCCGATGCGAAAAGATATTATTATTTTTTCCCTTCACACAATCATATTATTTCCAGTATAACAATTTAAAAAAAGTTTTGTTATAAACCCGGTTTTATAGGCGTTTTTTGTCCTTTCACCCCCCTGAAAAAATAGAATTGAAAGTCGTCATAGAAATAATTGCAGAAAAACATTATTCATAGATTTTTTTGATATGCTGTCTGTGCTACACGGGAGTGTCATTGTTTTTATTTTGAGTATCTGTTTTATTTTAAAATTGTGTATGAGTAATTATTTTTATCGCCTTCCGTAAGGGCTATATATTCGTTAGTGTCATTGATAGCATTGGAAAAATTATTGAAAAATTTGACTGGTTTCGTATAATTTTTTATGTATTATTTTTTTTTATGCATATATTGCTGTGTGTGTTTTTATAATCTATAAGAGCGTGAAAGCTATGTTTTTGGGCCGGTGGCCATTAGCTGGCACGGGAATGGTGAAAATTTCCCAAAAAACATAAAAGTAAGCATGCAAAAAACAAACCCAAAATTTACATTCCTGAATCCTTGTATTTATCCCTGCTTCAAATGTTTTGGGAAGGGGGGGGTCTACTCAGCACTCATCTGGTCCCTTTCAAAATTGAAGATGAAAAAAAAATCCCCCTTGGGTTTTCCTAAAAACTGGCTCGGGGGTGGGATATTGTTTTGGGCGACCCCAAAGGTTTAAATTCGGTTCTATAAAATAGCTTGTGAAAAAAATTTAAAAAACTGCTGTCCCATAACACAATACGTATAGAGTTTCAAATTGTAGTTCGATTTTTGGGTAATAACGGGGACGGGGAAAATGAGTAAAATTACACTTCATTTTCTGTAGAAAATATGAAACCACACAACACACAAATTGAATTTCCCCCTTCTTTCACAATATTTATATAATGCTGTAAAAAAATGTGTTTCATTAAAAAAAGATTTTGATTATAACTATTCAAAAAATTATTATTCAATTGTTGACATTTTGGGGGGGTTAAAAACACCCCAACTGGGGGAAAGGGGCAGTGTGGCGGGGCCACCTAAATGTTTTATACGAAATTGGCTGTTGCAAAAAAGATATTTTATAGGAAAGACCTTTCCTTCGAATCGAAAAGGGTATTTGGCCGGCGTTTTTGGGGGCGGGGGGGCTTTACTCACAAGTTCTACCTTCCCGACATCTTTTGGTGTCATTGATTTTGGGTTTTTGTGTAATTATTTTGATGCGAGTATTGAACAAGCTATAAAGACAATAGGTTTTTTAAATTTTGTGTGGTTTCTTATTTTGATCGAATCCCAACGGGTTTATTTGGCATAAGAAGAGCAAAAAGTGACATTGCTTATTTTTTAATATATGCAATTAAAAAATATCGTATCCCCATCGGTCGGATCGGGGATTCTTAGAAAGGTATACCCTGATGGGAAAAATTTAACATAAATTTTAATTTTATCAAATTTTTTTATTTTCATTCTTTCACTAGAATTTTTATGACACCTGATTGCATTATCCACTTTCTGGAGAGTTTGTTTATCCTGCGCCAAAAAGTGAATGAAAGCGACAGCTTGGGGTCTGGAACGATTATGTTGTGATTGAATGTTTTTTTATTTTATAATATCGTGAGGGTCAAGTAAAATCAAAATTTCTCACGTAAAAAAGTTCTGGACCGAGGGGGTAATTCTAAATACGATTTTTTAAAATAATTAATTTCATTTTTTTTTTTGGGGGTAATTTTCACGTTCTATTAAAAATAACGCGCCATATTATGCATGACCGAGTTGAAAAACCATCGAACAAAGAAGGTTTATTTTTGTATATGAAAACCTTTTTTAAGGAACAAATCATTTACTTTTTGGGGAAGTATTTTCTCCAACACTTTTAGAAAAAAAATTCAAACATAAAAAATATTTTTGGGCAATATTAGCCATCAAACCACATCCGGGCTTTGTTGAGAGGATTTTTTAAAATGGTACAAATTTACAGGCAAAGTTCTAATCAAACACGAAATGTATTTTTGGTGATAATGATATGAAAATTTCTATCATTATGTGTGTAAAACATCCTTTCCCAAAAATAATCATCCTCGGAATCAACCACAAAAACATCTTGTTGTTGTAGCCTATACGTAATACTTTTAGTGTGGACTTGTCGTGACGGACTTGGTTTTCCGTTTAATTGAAAATAAAATTTTGGGGAACCCATCTGTAAGTCTCCTCCACTCGCAACGGATGAAATCAAAAAGATCGGGAAAAAACCCCGTATCATTCCTCGCAGGCGTCACCTCGTCACTGTCTTCCCAAAGGGATTGCTACTTGCTCATTTCCTCTCCCGAATCAATCGGTTTTTCTTTCACACACAAAAAGGAAGAAGATTCAAACGCAATTGTTCAAAGATGATTATAAAAATTTCCATTTTCCCCTTTTCTTCGGTACAAGGAAAAGAATTTTGGGTGATTAGTACTCATTGTGCATTGTTTTTATAAAAAAGTATCTTGATCATATGTGACTAAAAACACTTATAATACGTAATCAAAAGAAAAACCTGTTTTAGTGTTTTCAGAAAAAACAATGTAAATTTTAAATATTGTTTATCCCCCCAAAGAGAACAAGATTGTTCTCACTCTCATACAAATGAAAATTTATATCCAAATACAACTTTATTATATAAATGCGTAGGGGCAATTTTTTTGTTTTTTGACAAAAGTAAAAATTTTCAATAATTATTTAAATCGTCGCGATTGTTAGATTGACAGATTATGAAGGTAGCAGAGTGGATGATAAAGGGTTTTAAACTAAATTGGGCTGTTTTAAAGTTTTGCACACAAGAGATATTATAAGGCCGGACCCTTCTTCCAGAATCTGTTATTTTTTTTATGTCATAGTCATACCAGGAAAAGACCCTTTTTTTTCTCTAAACCCCCCTCGCCCTTTGCCCCCCACCCCCGCAAACCCCAAAGAGAGCGCCTTTCCCTTCACAGACGTCTAGAAGTTGCCCCTTTTACGGGCACTTTCAACCAAACACATTCAAAAGCCCGCGTATTTTTTACCAGTGCGCCAACTGCGGATTTGCTTTAAAAATAACCCAAAAGGGGAAATCCTTTACCTTTAAAGCATTCTTGTGTTTATAAAGAAACTTGCCTTTACCAACGAAGAGATAAAGTAAATATAGTGACTCAACTATTTGAATAGGAAAGGAAAAATAATCCTGTTCCATACTTTTACTTACTGGAAGAGACTAGTGAACGTAACGAGCGAAGCACAAATACTTTAATATTTCTAAACTAAACTCACTCTCTATTAGTCAAACGAACATTCTAATTACAATGAAAGATTTAAAAACACTTTGAAATGTATTTCAATTAAGTCAATCACCAAGTCTTAATAAATTTCATTCAGAAGACTTTGAAGTCGCCCAAAACTAAGCGCACCTCTTTTTGTTGGGAAACTGTCCCCTTATTTTACCTTTTGGGCATAAATACTAATTACTTTTTATTTTTTAATTTTTGCCCAAAAAAAAAAACTGAAATCTCAGATAATCCTGTCAAAAAAGATCTTATTTGACGTTTGGAGGGAAAAAATTTTCGATGCCCCTGAATTTTGCAGAGACCTTCCCCCCTTAAAAAATACTTATCAACTACTAAAATTTCCCCACAATCGGGTTGACTTTGGGCCGCCATATTGGAAAATGGGGACCAAAAAATGTTTGTTATCGAATTCTCCAAATTGGTTTTAGATAGACAAAAATTCGCAATCGCAAAAAAAATTCCCCTTTAAATTCCCCAAAAAAAGGTTTCCTCTACAGTTTTTGGGAAAGGGGATGGTTACGCGCAAAAAAGTGGGTTTTTCGTTGATTGGAGTACCACTAATTTTTCCCAATTTTCACGCCCAGCATCAAAAAATGCCCGGGAAAACCGTAAAAAATCGATTTAAAAAACAAAAAACTTTTGTACGGGGTTCATGAAAGCTTCCATTATATTTTTAAAAAAACAGGTCTGCGAAATCGGGTTTTTTCATTTTCCCGGAAATTTGGTTTTTTTCCCTTTTTGGATTTTCCCCAAAAATGCAAATTTTATGTCCATTATTAAACACTAAAAAATCGGAGGGGAAAAATTTTTTCTATGCACATTTAAATGACTTTAAAATGGCTGATAATTCCTAATATCCCAACATCAAAAGGGAAAGATGTAAAAAAAAGGTGTAAAACACACGAAAAAAAGTATTCAAAATTTTGAATATTAGGATTTGCCATATGGATTTAAATTTTGGGTTTTTTTCTCATCGTTATTTTTAAATCATTTCAAAGTCATAGAAAGAATTTTTTTTCCCCCGTGTTTTTAGTGCTTAAAATGGCAGTAAAATTTTGTCTTTTTGAGGAAATGCCCCAACAAAGGGAAACCTAAATTTTTGGATAAATGCAAAATCCGATTTGCGACCCGATTTTTCAAAATACAATGGAAGCTTTTATGAACCCCGTCAAAATTCTTTTGTATTTAATCGATATCTTCGGATTTACCGGGCTTGTTTGATGCTTGGCGTGAAAATTTGGAAATTAGCTGGTACTCCAATAAGCAAGTATAAACCAGATTTTTTGACGTAACCTTTGCCCCTACCAAAACTATGAAGACACCTTTTTGTAGGGAATTTAAAAGGGGAAATCCCTCTATTGCAACATTTTTTTCTTCTCCAAAAAATTTTTGGGGGAAAATTCGGTAACGAACATTTTTGGCAGCCATTTTCAATATGGGGGGCCGAAGCTCAAGTCCGGGGGGGTTTA
>JAMZAV010011620.1:0-19404 GCA_024449915.1 Sweltsa coloradensis | reverse complement strand
TCCAGCTCTTTTTATCTCCTACTCGTTTCAGCTCTTTATATCTATCGTTCACTAATTAGATCATTTGATGTAACGTTTCTAGATCTTTCTCTCTGTTTCATTGGCTGAGACGATTGTGCGTGGCCTTGGGTGCCAACCTGTACCAGCTACTACCTAATGTGTTTACGTCTTAAACTTCCAAGAAATGCGTAATAATGATATTTAAATGACACTCGTACCTCCTCGCGATGGCACGGCCATGTGAGTCATGCAACATTAGGCTAACTTATATAAGTTGTTTACGAACTTTGGCTTCACCTTGCGCAATCGTCTTTCTTCTGGAATATTCTACATGTTATAATTACCTGATTCAATCTAATACTAAAATTCACATTCTCTATAACATCGGTTTGAATTTAAATACATACTAATACAGAGATAAAAATCCGCTCTACTACATAACTATAGAAACTTTACAACAATCACCTACAATGCTCTGAACTGATTTTCTCATGAACATCGCAATTTTACGATTTTTTAAAAAATGTCTTCGACTTATAACACCTACATGCTTTATCCGATTGTAATGATTTTTTTTACAGAACCTTAATTTTATGAATTTATATATTCGTGTGAAATTTGAGCGTAATCGAAAAATTATTATTAAAAAAATCGCAATTTCACGCTTTTTTCGTTTTAAAAAAAATTATGCTCATCCATCAACGCGGCGGGACTTAAGCGTTTTTCCTAGTATAAATAATTTTATTAGAATAGAAGTAATATCTTGATATCATTCCCAATCCAGGGTAATAAACAAAATAATTGGATGAGCGAAGCGAAGACTTCAATTTTACTGACCCCCAAAAAAATTTAGCTTGGGTGTTTTTTTTTTTTTTTGTATTTTTGTCTGTTTGTTTGTCTCTACCGGGCAAACGGCATATGCGATCCTGCTGAAAATTCGAGGTGACCTTCGAAATCTCTGAACTTAGACTTGCTACGTTTTTGGTTACAATCAAAGAAATATTTCTCATGAATATCGTACTTTTACGATGTTTTCGATTTTTAGCGCGATATTTTCGTGATATTTGGGCCGATTCTGACCAAACGGGTAGGGTTACAACGTTCATATTTCACATGGGCATTAAGGTCATGCTGTTGTATTGCATTTTGAAAGAAAAAGTTGAAAAAGGTACCCAGAATTCATATAATAAGGTTTTAATATGAGTTTTTGAGTTTTATAATAACAATTAACAATTAACAATAGAAACTTGAGAACAATCAACTACAATGCATTTAAAAATCTCTTGCAAAGGAAAAAGTGATCCTACGAAAACTTAAAACTTACAAAAAAGCTCATCCATCAACGCGGCGGGACTTAAGCGTTTTCCTAGTATACAAGACATTTAAGTTCACCTACCTTGCCAAAATAACATCTGCGAAACAAAATGCATTATTAGTATTTCATTATTTTTCTCCCAAGCAATTTGAACTCTATGATCCGGCATGTTGATTTAATACTCAAATAGACGAGTACACAGTATAACTTGACTTCCACGTTGCACTCGGTGACACATACTGAACGTGTTTCAAACTTCCACAATCGATCGATATTCTATAAACTTGGTCAAGTAACTTTTTCAAAAGAAGTAGGCCTATTAAAGGGTTTCGTGCAAAACATATTATTCTGAGTCTTTATGATTATATACTACACACACTTTCTGGGCGTCACAAATGAAACCTCAGGTTGTCTTATATTATTTACGTTCTGCCAACATCGATTTATGAATATAGGAAACTCGCATCACGTACAATAGCACCAGCGTTTTAAAAATTAGGTGCTGATATAGAACTTGAAAATAAACCTACCCTACCTTCTTCCGTCACTTTTTGTTAATTCAATAATTATAGTTGCAATTAGTAATGTGTGTGTAATTTTCAAGTAAGCGAGCCGATTAGGACGTTGGTACGAATACCGAACATGGCATGTATTTTTTGCAATAGCCCTTCGTCATTTTATCACCTCTCATCGTCTCGAATAGACGTAGTGCAAATTTAATAGAGTTCATCAAGTCAGTGAACTAGTGACACGGTCATCACCAAAATGGCCTCCGGACTTTTTTTAGTTGACGTTTCTTGAAAGTCGCCGAACTCTAAATAGTCCTCTTACTGCAACTGTGTTATGTGAGTGTTTCGATGAAAAAGTTTCCAGATTGTAATTGTGAGATTTACTCCGCTTTACAAGCCAAAATACTCATGTTCTACATCTGAAACTTTCCAAACAACTACAGTGTGTCTGTCTGTCTGTCTGTCTGTCTGTCTGTCTGTCTGTCTGTCTGTCTGTCTGTCTGTCTGTCTGTCTGTCGGGTCTGTCTGGTCTGTCCGTATGTCCGTCCGTCCGTCTGTCCGTCTGTCCGTCCGTCCGTCCGTCCGTCTGTCCGTGTCTGTCTGTCTGTCTGTCTGTCTGTCTGTCTATCTGTAGCTTCGTGAAACAAGACTTCAAACCGTAAGACTATTACAAGAAGCAAATAGCACAGAGGTAAGTGAAAACTGCGTCTGGTAATCATTATTTCCGGCAATTTAAACGGCAAGATTGGTAAAAGTCTGATTCACTCTAGCGGAAAGTTAATTTACTTCAAACTACGGACTTATGATCTTCTTAATACAAATAAGAAACGAGCTTTCTACTTTTGTATACTTAACCACAAAAGATGATGGAAACATCTATTTAATTGCTCTATATCATAATCCACTGGAATTTCCTTTAGATTTTCATGGAAAAGTTTTACAAAAAAGTTGAGTGGGAATCATAAAATTTTCAAAATAATTAACAAATAAAAATATGCCTATATTTAACATTTTTTACTGGTAAAATACCTTTACACTATATTCGTTATATTTATACTTGTTTACGATATTCCAACACACCCTGTACCCTAAGGCCACACCCTACGCCTCACCCTCTATCAAAATACAACATGACGACTAGACATGAAATGAAATTTCGTCAACCTCTCATTTCAGATACGCGAAACGTGCTTGTAATAACAGCGACAAGTTCCGCCCTGAGAGCAGTGTGGCTTGAGGGGGCATCGTTGAATATCAATAGCAGTGTATATACGGATATTCTATCTGATATCTGTACACGAAGACCCGGTAAGAAAGGGGACTTAAGTGGAAGGGGATGAAATATTTCAAATGACACTACTGGGTTTTCAACGGTGCCATAGCTTTGAGTGTGTAATGTGTTGTTAGAGACCAGAGCTAGTGTCAGCTTGTCTACAAGGCGTATATGATATCTGAACACAAAGACTTGGATAAGAAGAAGGGCTTGAGTGGAAGAGGATAACTAATAAACGGTCATAAATCTCATTTTCTGTGGGGAACAGGCTAAGCCAATCTTGTAGTCAACAGTATTTTAAATAGGAAACACCAACCAAACAAGCTGGACACGATTCCACCCGTGATAGGCGCTATAATCAACAAGGTTAATTCCGAACAAACCAAGACATTAGTATGTGCCGTGTTGGCTCGAGCGCTAAGCGCTCAACTCTGATTCGGGAGGTCCCGGCCGGGTTCGAATCTCGTCGAGACCGGCAATCCTGACTTAAGGTATTTTCCAAGGTTTTCCTCAGTCGTTAATGCGAATACAAGGGATTGAGTCCTCTTAAATAGCCCTCGGACATCCCATCACAAATTGTTCTATCCACTATATACCTACCATGTCCAGATGGACGCATGTCCAGTTGGCATCTGTCCAGTTGGTCAGCTATACCTACCTAGTTAGTCACCTGAAGATGGTCACACCGGTTAAATCTGATGTGTTTACCCTACAGCGGGTATCCTACAAAAATGTATTTATTTATGTGCCTCGTTGCTAGGACGGCTCTAAATTCATCGTTTACACATCCCTAAGCTTAGAATGTGTGGACTTCAGCCTACATTAGAAGCTAAGGATTGACTTCCCGTAGCATAACAAGCCATCAAGGCCGTCAGATATCGTAGCATTATCATCACATTTTCATTAAGATGGTGAGGGTGATACACTGCAAATATTGAATGTCTAGCAAGAGTATGGGAGCAACGTAAATGAGGAAAAAAAAGAAACTTGTCGAACAGGTAGGGGCGCCTTATATCAAATATTATATTAATGTTTTATACATTATCCTGCTCTTTTACAATATTATTTTGTAATATTTCGACCTTGTTTCAAAAGTATTTTTCAAACCTAAGTTTGAACAACGGAAAAATAATAAAAATACAAAAAATCCCAAAAGGACCGTGCACCGTTTCTGTCACCAAAATGTTTTTTTGCATTGTTATTATTTTTCCTTTGTTCTAAATTTAGTTTGAAAAAGTTCTTTGAAAAAAGGTCGAAATACATAATAAAATATTGAAAAAGAGCAGTGTAATGTCCAAAAACTAAGATTTAAAAATATAAGGATAAAACAATTTTTCAAACATTTTGGTGGAGGTGCCGGGTCAGGCTAGAAAAGCGCTAGATTCGTCTCTGTATCGTCATTATTGAAATTAAATGTAAAAAACTTGAAGTGAGGTGCTAATTGTCTATATCGATCTCTATTATATTCTATTATTGGATGAGCGAAGCGAAGACTTCAATTTCACTGACCCCCCAAAAATTTAGCTCGGGTGTTTTTTTTTTTTTGTTTGTTTTTCCGTCTGTTTGTTCGCTCTCTATCGGGCAAACGGCATATGCGATCTTGATGAAAATTTGACACGACCTTCGTTTTCTCTAAACTTAGACTTATTACATTTTTGGGTACAATCGAAGAAATATTTCTCATGAATATCGTACTTTTACGATTTTTTTCGATTTTTAGTGCGATATTTTCGTGACATTTGGGCCGATTTTGACCAAACGGGTGGGGCTATAACGTTCATATTTCACATGGACATTAAGGTTATGGTGATATAGTACCTTTTGAAAGAAAAAGTTGAAAAAGTTAGCCAGAATCCATAGAAATAAAGCTTTTAATAAAAGTTTTTTACGGTAAATAATCCCAATTGACAAGAAACAAAAGAAACTTGACAACATTCACCTACAATGCGTAGGCAGCAAAACAAAGCACTTGCAAAAGTAAAGATATTCCACGCAAACTAAAAACTTTAAAAAGCTCATCCATCAACGCGGCGGGACTTTAGCGTTTTCCTAGTATTGTGAATCGTAGCACAGCTTGGGAGGGAATAGAACACATTTGGCAGTAAGCAAATAGCTGTTCGCTCGGCCAGGAAGCATCCAATGAATAATAAACATTTTTACATAGTTGTCTATAAAGCTTACATGGATATCCCTACAGTCGTAGATTATCAATAATGTTTGATTGTCAGCCAGAAACAATTAACGAAAATGGTCAATTTTTGACTTTATAAGAAAAAAAAAGAAAAAAAAATGTAGCGTTCGCCGTAAAGCAATTTTTCATAACGTGCCACGAAGGAGCCCTACAGTTCCACTTCCATGTCGTCTGTGCAAAATTTCAAAGAACTCTAATACAAAATAGACGAACGAACAGAAGTTTTCTAAAACGTATGTTCATAAGTCCCGCCGCGTTAATGGATGAGCGTAATTTTTTTTAAAACGAAAAAAGCGTAAAATTGCGATTTTTTTAATAGATACTTTTTCGATTACGCTCAAATTTCACACGAATATATTAATTCATAAACTTAAGGTTCTGTGAAAAAATCATTACAATCGGATAAAGCATGTAGATGTTATAAGTCGAAGAATTTTTTAAAAAATCGAAAAAAATCGTAAAATTGCGATTTTCATGAGAAATAATTTTTCGATCGATTTTTCCCCCCGTGCAGTTCTTCGTTCAGAGATTTCATAGACCTCCATAAAATTTCATCGCAATTGGAGAATTGGTTTAGCTGTAATCGTGTTCACAGACACACAAAAATACAAAAAAAGAGAGAAAAAAAAACATTCCGGATTTTTTTCTCCAGTGTAGTGAAATGGAATCTTCGCTTCGCTCGCTACGCTCGCTACGCTCATCCAATTATCCTCATAAGACAACGACAAAAAAGTGATGCATACAATTTGAGTAGAGTAATCGACACGTAATAAAGTAACACAACTTTCAATTACGTTCTTTCCCCCATTTACGTCAAGTAAAAAACTAAACAAGACGATAAAATTTGAAATTTTCCAACACTGCCAACTTTAGATAGAGAAACGATGGACGTTGAATTGTATATCTGTGCTTTACGTTTCGTTGGTAATACCCTGATTTACGATGTAAAGTTCAAGAGGTTGGCCAGGTTTTGGTTAGGGATATTGGCAGAATGCGGTGATGGCATTGTCTGATAGCCTCTCTTCAGAAATCCCATAACAAATTGTGTGTAAGTAAAATCAATGGCACAAAAATACGATAAAAATATGAAAACCTCGTAAATCATAGATATAACGGTGTGACAGGTTCTTGTTTAGAGCGTTATTCGTTTTTTTTATATACGATCGTTAATAAACTGACGCGTTTAATGGAATAGGATTAAAATATCACTTCGTAAATATAAAATGATGCAATTTATTGACGTTATACTTTTCTAATCAATGTAGATTACCTTTCTCTATTTTTTTTCTTGTTGGAATCAATATTCAATAATCAATAACCCTGAATAATGTTATTCAAATCCTTCTCTCGCCCTCTATTTTGAAAAAGGTCTCAGACCTTAATCCCCCGTTAAAAATAGTATTTTTGTATTTTATTATTTAACTCATCCTGTTTAGTGATAAATTTTATTTATAAATACAATAAGGAGGACTAAGCCCAAATTTTATAAATCATAATCTTACATCCCCGTAATCTTTAAGCTGTTATACTTATGCCATGCCCATGGTAACATACTATTTTATATAACTTTTTGTAACTATTTCTCTATTTGGTTGAACACTCAACTCTATTTGGAAACACTCCCGGAGTTGAAATTGTTAATATTTAATACGATTCAAAAGTTAAAAACCCATCCCGACCGGGGTTCGAAACCGGGTCTCCCATATTCCAGATCGGCTCCTGAGCCAACTACACATACTATTTTATAAAATTCATACATTTTTTTATAGGTATCTAGTTTTTTCTTTATCTTATGTTATTAGAGTGTGATATATATGCAAGTATTCTATATTAAGTTACGTAATATTTCGTTTCATTTCATTTGTATCTTACTTTGTAATATTATTATATCTTTGTATCCTCAAAATGATTGAAGCAAGAGAAGACAAAGCAGGTCTTAATGACGTCATCAATAAATACAATAATCAATCAATCAATCAATCTGTCACTTCCTCTCTTTTTCGCTCATCAAGGTATGTTTACAATTGAACTTTTAAAATAGAATGTATTATTACTTTGTCACTTTATGCACTTTTTTCCAATTTGAAATCAATAATCAAGCGCATAAGATACCGTTCAAAAGGTTTAATTTGTAGAATTATACGAGAATATTTGAAAGTCGATAAAGTTTAGAGGGTTGTTTCAAATTAATGTCATATCAATCGAGTCAAACATGGCATTTTAGTAGGATCCTAAGGGATTAGTAACAGTGCAACATTGGACAATCACTCCACAAAGTGCCTTATACAAACAAACAAAAATAACAAATATATATTTATCTTAGGTTTATATAAAAAGTGTTTTAACTTCTGATTGGTACTTAACTCCATCTTGGCTTAGGAATGTGTAAATGGTGACTTTGGAGCCGTCCTAGTAACGTGGTACATAATAAATTTTAAGGTTTTTTCCCTAAATTCAATGTTGTTTATCCTGATGCTGTCCGCGGGTGGAAGCGTGTCCAGCTTGATTGATCGGTGTTTCCTACTTAATGTGCCGGTCTCTAGTTGGTCACTGTTCGCTCGTCGATGGTGTCGGCGCCTACAGGGTTGACTTGGTCGGCTTTAAATTTAATGTCCCCCACTGAAAATCAGTTCTGTGACTGTGTGGGTAAAGACACTAAATAACACTTTTTCCTACAAACCTTCAGCGTGTTAGAAAAACTAGATATCCACGATAGATATCTGTTTATATCTTTTATATTGATTATCTGACTAAGATTTACACATTTTCTCATTCAAAATTAAATAAAGCTCTTTGCATACAATAATGGTGTAATTTTTTATCAATTTATTTGTATATTCACACGTTTTTAATTTTAAACACTTTTGGACTGTACCTTACTTGAAATTACAATAATTCCAAAATAACAAAATTATAATATTTTCTTAATATATGCGTCATAATTATTAATCATAACGTTCACATAAAAAAGTGACAGATTTATTTTCATATCTTGAAATTCACAGTATGCAGATTCGTGACCTAGATGTTAAGGGCGAGAAACCACGAGCCAACACAAGATACGTAATTGGATATGTTCTGGGTTAGGATTATAATATTGCACGTTTCATGTTTGCTTTATGCTGTGTAGATTTAAGATGCACCGTAACGAACTGGCGTTGGTTGAATAATGATGTCTTGAAGATGTGGTTCTGCTGTGAGGTTCTCTTGTATGGCACTCGAATACAGCCAAGAGATCATTACTGTGTGCTCTGTACCTTGTGATGTAATCTACATGTAAACGTGGCTTGCTTATGAGAAAACATAGCGAATATAAACCGGTTTAGCAGCATGAACTACGGCTCCAAAACGTCATAGAGTTACCATTTTGTTCACTACTAGGGAAACGCCAAAGTCGTTGTTAAACGAGTGAGAGAGCCAAGTGTTAAGTATCCGGGAACATCCCCTTTCCTCCCATATACCTAAGGCTGGATCAAGCCCAGTATGGGGAATGATACCGCGGTACTCAACACATGGCTCACTCACTCGTTTAAAAACGACTTTTGCGTTTCCCTAGTTATTTAAATTGAACATTTAAAATGCGAATCATGTTCAAAACGTATTAGCTTGAAACATTAACAAATTTCCAAGATAAAACAAAATCACCTAAGTTTTATTTCCCATTTAACACCCCTCAAAAATAATATGTGGGTGTAAAAATATAAAAAAGTTCGAGCTAACGGGTATCGAACCCCAACCCTCCGTGCGGTGGTCTAAATGCTTACCAATAGGCCATGCAAGCCACGTAGGTATCGACCCGCTAGCTGCTACTACACAAATTCTATCGATATTTTTAAAATCACATTTTTATTTATTGTAGGATTAAATCGCAATGGATCTAGCTGATTTTGTTAGCAGTTCTCAGTAAACTCGTACCGGATGTCTGTTTAAAATTTCAGCCCAATCTGTTCAGCGGTTCGGCTGATTTTCGACGTACAGACAGACAGACAGACAGAATCACAGAATGAGAGCCGTTCGAGTTGAATGGAGACACTCGGTCGCTCCGCTCCCTCGTTTAAATATTTGATGGAAATTTGTGCAACCTTCGAGACAAAGTTGAAATACAAGTTTCCTTCTTAAATTTAATTATTAATTGCATAAGCGAAGCGAAGACTTCAATTTCGCTGACCCCCCAAAAAACTTATCTTGGGTGTTTTTTGTTTGTCTGTTTGTTTGCGCTCTAACGGGCAAACGGCATATGCGATCTTGATGAAGATTTGAGGGGACCTTCGAAATTTCTGAACTTAGACTTGTCACGTTTTTGGGTACAATCAATCACATATTTCTTATGATTATCGTACATTTACGATTGTTGCCGGTTTTTAATGAGATATTTTCGTGATATGTAAAAAACGGCTACTCCGATCTTGAAGAAACTTTATGGGAACGTTTAAAATCACAGACATTATTATGATATTAGAGACATTTGAAGAAATATTTCGCATAGAAATCGTACTTTAACGATTTTTTCTTGGTTTTCAATATTATATATTCGTGATATTTGGGCCGATAATCAACCTTAAAAGCTCATCCATCAACGCGACTGGAAGAAACTTTAGCGAAGCGGCCTAGTGAGATGAATTTAATATCGACAAATCTTCATCTCGAAACACTAGAAGTTCTATTTACTAACTCGTGCGACAATAGTCGATTGACAGTTTCAACTTATTGGATGAGCGAAGCAATTACTTCAATTTCACTGACCCCCCAAAAAATTAGCTCGGGTGTTTTTTTTTTTGTATTTTTGTCTGTTTGTTCGCTCTTTACCATGAAAACGGCATATGCGATCTTGATGAAAATTGGAGGGGACCTTCGAAATTTCTGAACTTAGACCTGCCACGTTTTTGGGTACAAATGGTACTATACATCACCATAACCTTAATGTCCATGTAAAATATGAACGTTGTAGCCCCACCCGTTTGGTCAGAATCGGCCCAAATGTCACGGAAATATCGCACTAAAAATCGTAAAAAAATCGTAAAAGTTCGATATTTATGGCAAATATTTCTTCGATTGTACCCAAAAATGTGACAGGTCTAAGTTCAGAGATTTCGAAGGTTCCCTTTAATTTTTTATTAAGATCGCATATGCCGTTTGCCCGGTAGAAAGCGAACAAACAGACAAAAACAAACAAAAAAACACCCGAGCTATTATTTTTTTTTTTTTGGGGGGGGGGGTCTGTGGAATTGAAGTCTTCGTGTCGCTCATCCAATAACAAAGTGTTGTCGCTGTCTCTCGCCTATTGTCGCTCCAGTTAGGTAATAGACTCTTAGGAGTCTGAATTGTTTATCTAAATAAGAGTAACATTCGAGTTTGTGTAAGCTTCTTTCTCTATATATTTTAACAATTAGGACCGATTTTTGGAAATTTTCATTCATTGTCAGAACAATAACTCAGTGGACTAATTTACCAGAGTGCAATCTCTATTTTTAAAGTTTTCAAAATTTTGTGAATATTTACTAATCGTCATGTATTGTATAATGACACTTATCATGTCTTATCTCTTAAATTTAAGATTTTGTAAATTTGTATTTTGGTAGGCCTATTTTCTATTTTGTTGTATTTGTATTGAATTATCTATATTTACTAAATAAAGAATAATAATAACAATAATCAACAAACGTTTGCTTCAATATACCCAACATACGAATATTGTTTCAAAAAAAAGAATGAATATACAAAGTGTAATCCAATTGGTATCTCCTAGAGAAGAGAAGAATACGTGGTATATAGACTATCCCCTGTTGCCACGTGTACCATACGGTACCCTAATCAAATTACACGCGAGAGCACCCTCCATTATGTGTCAAGGTGCAGTATGTAAAATGAACCGGTGACCCAGTTTACAAATACTCCGATATCTTGGCGTTCTCTTTGAGACTGTTATAAAAACAAATCGAATAATATATCGGGTAGAAAATACAATTCCGACAAAGCATGGAGCTAGAGGAAGTATGTCTTCTTTATTGACTTCAACTAATACGTTATCTGGTGTTTGCTTTCAACAATATTAATTCGAAATATCATAGTAAATTCTTTATTGAGTTCAACTGATACGTTATCTGTGGTTTGTTTTCAACAATATTAATTCAAAATATAATAGTAAATATCGGTTACCTATTATCGGTAGAAATGAAACAAGATAATTTTTATTAAAGTTCTATGTGTCTTTAAATGAATGCAATTTGATATTTTATATTCGACTTTTATAATAATTATTATATTTTAAGATATTATTTAAACAATGTTATTGGATGAATGAAGCGAAGACTTCAATTTCACTGATCCCCCCCAAGAAATTTAGCTCGGATGTTTTTTTTTGTTTTTTGGTTTGTTTGTTTGTTTTTTGTTTGTTCGTTTTTTTTGGTCTGTTTGTTCGCGCTCTACAGGGCAAACGGCTTATGCGATCTTGATGAAAATTGGAGGGGACCTTCGTTTTCTCTGAACTTAGACTTGCCACGTTTTTGGGTATAATCGAAGAAATATTTCTCATGAATATCGTACTTTTACGATTTTTTTTCGATTTTTAATGCGATATTTTCGTGATATTTGGGCCGATTCTGACCAAACGGGTGGGGCTACAACGTTTATATTTCATACAGACATTAAGGTTATTGTAATGTAGGTACCCTTTGAAAGAAAAAGCTGAAACAGTTAGCCAGAATCCATAGAAATAAAGGTTTTAAATTTGAGGAATATAATAACAATTAACAAGTAACAATAGAACATGACAACAATGACCTACAATGCGTTCAAAAAGAACTTGCAAAAGTAAAGAGATCCCACGCAAACTAAAAACATTAAAAATAGCTCAACTTTCAACGCGACTTAAAAAAGCGTTCGCGAAGCGGCCTAGTATGTATATTTATGTTATATATTTATTTACATATATTATTAGCTACAATTTCTTTGTAAGACGCATTTTTTTTAAACTGATAAATTCTATGTCTCACTGTAAACCATAAAACAAAAGTAAATCAAGGGGTCATGTTCTATTTGCTATATACCCAGCATTTGTTTATGTAGTTCTGGTTAAAAGTGTACAGTGATGGAACATCTGCATGCTCATCCGCCTGCTGAGAATAATGTAATCAGCAATTTCTTAATGTGTAATGCAATTATTTAAACATGTAACATATTGTGCCGATTATTTTTACTCTTACAACCACTTTTTTTTACTTAAACATCGATGTAATTTCAAATTAACAATGTTCTATTGTCTATTATGAGAATACAAATCAATTTGAGAGATTCTACGTATCTATTTTTCATTCAATCCATTAACATGAAAACATAAATTAATTTAACAATACAAAGTATTTAATAATTTAATATAAATGTCCCCCACTGAAAATGAGTTATGTGATGAGAGGGTAGGCTTTAAATAAGAATTAATTGTTTAATTTATGTATGTCTAACAAAGATTACATTTTATGAAGTATATTTTCACTGTTGGTTATTTCCCAACTTGACAATAGGCTATTTGCACAAATTCTCTGAGTGTATTTTTTCGATAGCCACTAACACTCAATAGAACACACACAAAAATTGGATCTCTACATTCTTTAGTTTGGCCGTAATATTGTTTTTAGTTTTTTTGGTCAAATTAGCGTTTTGAAACGCACCTGCAGGTCGCGCGCCATTTTCGTGACGTCACCGGCCATGTAGGCTACCAACGGACGCATTGGGATAACACGCGCAGGGGCCCTGCTTTCGCGGCAATCAGCAATAATTGATCGAATTATAAGTATTGTGTTGTTCCTTTATGCACTAGCACTTGTGTAGCTACGCTACATAAACTGTATTTTAGTGTTCCCAAAGATTTGAGGCGTAAATCGACATGTAGCATATAGGGAATGTTGTGGTTGCCAATATGAACTTTTAACTGTAGGCCGAGCTATATGCCCGGCCTATAGGCACGGTAAAACATATTTGTTTGGTACGTTATATTCGTTATTAATTAGTGGTGGCCACGGTCCAATATTTGGTGGCATTGTATTATGATAATTAATATTAATAATAACTGTATAAGTTGCACGAATGTATTTTTTGTATGCATTACCCTTCTAGGCGTCAAATAGCCAACCTACGTGAAAGTGAAAATCCTGATCGCTAACCTCACGGTGGTAAATTAACATGAGTTGTGGTTGCCAAAAATAGTATGTTAGTAATTAATGTCCGTGAGCCTTTAAAAGTATTTTCTAGTATATAAAAGTGCAAAATGAACTTGTGTAGGCCGAGCTATATGCCCGGCCTACAGGCCTACAATCTCGGGGGTTATGCACGGGAAAACATAATTGTTTGGTACGTTATGTTCGTGTAATACATTAATTAGTGGTGGCATAGTATTAAGATAAATTAAAATTACTCATGTGTCTTACTGTTTAAATTACATGAATATATTTACTTGTATACATTACCCTTCTAGGCGTCGAATAGCAAATCTACGTGAAAGTGAAAATCCTGATCGCTTACCTCACGGTGGTAAATTAACATGAGTTGTGGTTGCCAAAAATAGTATGCTAATTATTAATGTCCGCGTGAGCCTTTAAACTATTTTCTAGTCTATAAAAGTGCGGAATGAACTTTTAGAGGCCGAGCTATATGCCCGGCCTACAGGCCTACAATCTCGGGGGTTATGCACGGGAAATCGTATTTGTTTGGTACGATATATTCGTAATTAATTAGTGGTGGCATTGTTTTATGATAAATTACTCATGTGTCTTACTGTATAAATTACATGAATATATTTTCTTGTATACATTGCCCTTCTAGGCGCCGAATAGCCAAACCTATACTTGAAAATCCTAGGGTGGTTTCGCGCACAGAGGTTTTGCGGGAAAGTTAATTTGGGTAGGTTTGTACGTTATCATCGAATGGCAGTGAAGTATGGTTAATTACTCATTTACCTATTAGAATCAGAGACTTCTGGTTAGTTAATATTATTAGCCTCTGCCTTCCTTGAATCCATAATATTCTGCCATGGTAGAAGGAGGCCTGCGTATTGGATTTGCACGTCAACCAAGCAAGTCCACTACCTCTACGAGCCTCTTACATGGCGGGTGACGTCACGACCAATCAGAGCGCGTTATCGGTTGCCACGGCGGCATTTGAAAATTACGCATTTTCAAACACAGTTTTCTTATAGAATACATTTTTTTTAAACGTTCAAACCAAGTTTTTTGTGTTTAGAATTTAAAATGCATCAGGAAACACCCATTAATTAGCATTTTTGAACTTCTTGCATATACCCCATTGTTTTCAGTGATTCAAAGTGTTGTGACGGTTAATTTCCTCATTTAAACTTCCCTCTTCGCTAAGAGGTCTTCATATTAATTTTATTTTATATGATGTAATGGCAATTAGAACAAAGAGAATGTATAATGCAACGTCTGAAGCTTGTTCTGAGTAATGAGACTAAGTGCTCTAGGACTTCTGTGACGTTTATTCTCTCATTTGATGTCAACTCTGTTTAAGTATTTTCTTAAAATTAATGTCTTGTGATTTTGCCGAGTTTAATTCACGTTCAAGTGGAAATTATTCTTAGGTTAAGTAATATGAAAATGGCGAGACGCGTTTCTCAGGTAACCTAATGATTAACATGTTACGAATATAAAATTATAAACTGTATAAAAATAGTATAAATATTAAAAAGTTGCTAAAACCTAAACTACCAGAAGCTGAGTATATATGATAAACTTGTCTCAACCTAAAGATGATATTATTTGCTCACATATTTAAAACATATATATGTTAACAATTACTTTTATTATTAAAAAATGGATACATTTAAAAACGTAATATGAATCAACACTTATGAAGGAAACGTTATGAAATTCGAAACGGACATGGGAGTATCTGAAATAACGAATGTATTATAGTCATACCGTTGTTATATTGCACGTTTGCCTGAGCTACTGTTTATGCCAGTTCTTAATTATGACAATCTTAAAACATATCTCACTGTTTAATCTATAAAATAAAATAACCAAAATATTATCAATACGAAAATTAAAATAAATAACATTTTTTCAGTAGTCTTTGTGTCCTTGTATAGTATTTTTTCTTATGGTATATAGTAACTGTGCATTTCTTAACCCATGTTGGTTTTCAGCTAATTATTGAATTTAGTATTTTACAATTGTTCTCGTCTTTAATCGGATGAGCGTAGCGAGCGTAGCGAGCGAAGCGAAAACTTCAATTTCGCTGACCCCCAAAAAATTAAGCTCCAATATATTTTTTTTTTTGTATTTTTGTCTGTTTGTTAGCAGGATTCCGGGCAAACGGCATAAACGATCTTGATGAAAATTGAAAGGGACCTTCGAAATCTCTAAACTTAGAGGTGTATTGTTTTTGGGTACAATCGAAGAAATATTTCTCATGAATACTGTACTTTTACGATTTTTTTCGATTTTTAGTGCGATATTTTCGTGTCATTTGGGCCGATTATGACCAAACGGGTGGGGCTACAACATTCATATTATACATGGACATTAAGGTTATGGTGATGTAGTACCTTTTGAAAGACACAGTTGAAAAAATTAGCCAAAATCCATAGAAATAAAGCTTTTAATATAAGTTTTTTTACTGTAAATAATAACATTTGACAAGTAACAGTAGAAACTTGACAACAATCACCAACAATGCATAGGCAGCAAAGCAAAACACTTGCAAAAGTAAAGATATCCCACGCAAACTAAAAACTTAAAAAAGCTCATCCATCAACGCGGCGGGACTTTAGCGTTTTCCTAGTGATAGATCTTATACGTGTCTCCTTGTCCGTGTATTAACGTGGCGCAGGGCGCACACAGACGTTAAACACGGATTTAAATTGGATAATCAATCTCGCTCTAGTATTTCCACTATTGTCGAGATATTCGCATATTTCTATAAATCACAGCCAGAGCTCCTGACACATACTTTGCACAGTCATATGTCTTCCGGACTAATACCACTGCTGTTCCAATAGAAATAGAAACGTACACAATCACTGAAGGAATGAAAAATTACAAACACGAAGTATCATGCCCATTTAGTTATTTGCAATACCATGCATTTACAATTCAGTAATCACTCATTATTTAATACAATTCAAGAATTAAAAAAGTCCGCCCCAACCGGGATTCGAACCACTGGTCTCCCACATTCCAGGTGAGCGTCTTAACCACTAGACCATCAAGACGGGTACATTTTAATCTCTGAATTGTAGCTGCATTATACATCTGAATGCATGGTACAGTACTGCAACGAATATATGTTGCCTTTGAACTGACCATCAAACCTAAATTATAATTTCATTACCTTTACGCAGGTATGAGCGAGGGTATATTTCTCGATTTGGTTAGTCGGGAAACACTCCCGTCGGTGTAATTGTTATTTTTTAATACAATTTAGAAATTAAGAAAGTCCGCCCCTACCGGGATTCGAACCACGGGTCTCCCACATTCCAGGTAAGCGTCGTAACCACTAGACCATTGGTATTGGTGTGTTTTTCTTATTTTATTTGTTCAACTTCTAAATTGAATTTTAATTTAATTTCTCTCCTCATATTTTCTTGTTCTAGCTTCATAAGATAGCGCTCATGAGTGACTCTTTGGTGTAGTGGTTAGCCGCTACCTGCTTCCAATGCAGAAGGTACCAGGGTCGAACCCCGCCTCAGGCGGAAGTTTTTTTTACTTCTAAAATGGATTAAAATTCATCACTGCTTGGCTTAGAAATGTAAACGGTGACTTTGAAGCCGTCCTAGCAACGAGGTACATAATAAATTTAAAGTAGTTCTGAATCGGTCTGGTTGATTCTTGCGTTGATTCGCCGGTGTTCGCACTGTCCATACCACTGATTGCTATATTTCCAATTAAAAAAATATCTATCTTTCGTTATGATTATCGCTCACTCGTCGATTGCGTCGGAGCCGATTTGGTTTAAAGTCCCCAACTGAAAATCAGTATTATATGACTGAGTGGGTAGACACTAAATTCGAATCTTTTTATTTATTCCATAGTAGCTGAATGTGTAAAATATTTAATGTGATAGTTGATGTGTTAAGCTATCGCTTTGGTTTGTACAACTAGAAACCGTGTATATACGTATAAGATAACAAGATAAAACTTTTCATACATCAAAGAGAACATTAAAAAAAATTAAACTGGAATGTGTGCGCGATTTTTTATTGGTTAATTTACGTGTTGTGTACGGAATTTCCATTATTGGGAGCTGAAGAATTCAAACAAATATTTTTTAATGTAAAATGGGACAATCTAGATTTGAATTTATAGGAAACCTATTGCAGAGAACCACCATGGTGATCAAATTGAAAAATTTTAGGGTCAAAGGTACAAATTAAATTCATTGGAGTGGTTGAGGAATAAGTTTTACAAATCTAATTGAAATAAAATTAATTATGTAATTGATTTTGTTAGCACGATTATATGACAAAAATTGAAGAGAGAAGTATATAAGGGAAAATATAATTTTCGTAATAATATAGTGTAAAATAATATGTAATCTTGCTTTAGTTTTTTATATTTTTTTTAGGCTTTTATTAAAAATTATAATAATAATAATAATAATAATAATAATAATAATAATAATAATAATAATAATAATAATAATAATAATAATAATAATAATAATAATAATAATAATAATAATAATAATAATAATAATAATAATAATAATAATGATAATAATAATAATTAAAAAAAGATCTTTATTTTTAACTTGGCGCAGCAACAGCCCATAAGGCCATATATTGAAATATTATATAAAATGTATAAACTTAATATCAAATTCAAAGATATAAATTAAAAATAACAAAATTGGCCTTCACAGACATTTCTGCCATTTAATATTAACGGTGGTCATTTGAATCCCTATAGTATCTCCATGGACTTAGAATAGTAACTGGCATGGTATCTCTATCAAGAATTTTTTCATTGCTCTCCTCTTGAACTTTCATTATGTCCTGCTGTTCATTACTTTTCTCGTTCAAGTATTGTTTATTTATTTCGTTTCAAGATGGTTATTTAATATTGAAAAAAGCACAATTTATTTATACAAACATAAACTTACTCACGACTTTCAAACTTACTTTCCATCAAGAACACTTCAAAAAGTTCCAATCGAAATTTTAAACAAAGTTTAAACATTCGCTTCACCGAACAAAATTGCCTTTATAAACATCATTATTGCGAGTTTCGTTTGTCGAACGAATTGTCATGAATTGCAAGTTTACGACGTAGGTTCAACTCGATTCGAGATGAAATAAAAATTCGATTTTGTTTGTTCGGACATGCAATGGTATTCAAAATCACAGTCCACTGGATCTAGGCCACAGCCTCAAGCTTCACCAAACAAATCGTGCACTTAATCCAATAAGTTTTCATAGACGTTACCTCTCCAAACGCTAAACAAAAAATCTTAATAACTCTCTTATTCTACAAGCGCTGTTTCCGTAGACAAACGTAAGCTGGTCAAACGTTGAGTCGTGATTTGTTTTGGGATGCAAGAACTGCCTCAAGATTCAAACCATGGACTGCGCCTTTCTGTATTTCCGATGAAATAACGACAAATTTAAATCAAGGTACAAAAGAAATGTCCTAGTGGAGTTTTCTTGAACATCGTAGGTTCCTCTTGAGAATAAAGAGATGGCTACATCCAAAAATGTAGGTACTAAAAATAATCCAGAATTATTATTTGAATGAGCAAAGCGAAAACTAAATTTTTTTACTCGAAGGGTAAAAATTCGATTTTTTTTAAATTTATAATTTATTTATTCGTCTATTCCATTCAGGTTAAAAAAACTGATTGATGAAGTACACACTGATGATTGATGAATGAAAACACAACAATGAACTATAGTTTATTTATTTATTATTATTCAATGATCATGACAATGTGTACAATCATTAGGAATATCACAACGAACATAGCCCTTAAAAACAGAATTGTGTGTGATATCCCTAAATAGTATATAATATAATAAAATTGATATTAAAGTTGGTAAATAAAATTCACATTTGTGTAGCAAGTTTAAATAAAAGTAAATAATCAAAAACTATATAAAACACGACGATAA
>JAMZAV010011619.1:0-19491 GCA_024449915.1 Sweltsa coloradensis | reverse complement strand
TCTTATAATGTATTTAATTTTAAGACTTCTTACCTCTTTCGAATGTGCACTTTACAACCTTCTTATGAAACCAGTGTAAGTTTGTTTTTCTCCGCTTTACAAATGAACACATGATCCAGCCACACAATAATTTATTAGTTCCTGTTTACTGTGTTTGTCAGTGTTTATTATTGAGTAACCCGAGATCGAGATGGTGTGGAATCCATCCACACTTCTGGTGCAATGACTTGTTGCATGCGCGTCGTGTTGAGGGCAATGCTTCAACTACATCCTAGATTAGTGCGGCCAAGGGTGTTGTTTTCCACTCCAGGCAGACCAGTCACCAGTCAACATGTTGATCTAGTCAGATCTAACAATAACCACGATATTTTTATTTTTTTATGTATTCAATTAATTTCAATTACTTATATGGTAAGCATGCCTACATTCTTGAAGCAAGCTTAAAATATACAGGGTTTCACAGTGGTTTAGCTTGCAGCTTTATAATGAAAATAAATAAAACTAGAATAGGTGAAATATTGAAGAGAACACAATTATGAATTTCATAATAACGATGTGAGATGATGAGATGATTAAGAAGCAGCCTAGATGAGCCTAGATGACTTTGTTCTTTTTAAAATTAAAAGTTGTTTGATCGCAAAATCTTCACATCCATGAGGACCATTTTTACTTCCAATGGTCACCTCAAAAATTGAAAAAAACGATAATATTGTTTAGGAAGGATTTGTCCACGACTGGAACAGACAACATGGCTGGAACAGAGATTGTTTCCACATTTCAAACAGTGTCACCTTATCTTTGGAAAACCTACATAAGAATGGAAATCGTTACAAAATTGTATTTTATGACTTTACAGCCAGTAACTATGCAACTAGTACCAATACTATTACAAAGTTTCACATTTTTAGACTGTTTGTGCTCTTCAAATGTTTCCACAATCCAGTTGCTCATGAAATGTGAAATATTTTGTGATGATCGACTACGAAGTAATATTTCACAAAAACGTTTTCCAATCTCATTGTCTCGATTAGTCCAACTGTGCTTTCGGCCATATTGCATCACACGTGTGACTAGCCGACCTTTGCAAGACCTTGGCTGTGTCTGTCACTGTCTACAACTAGGCTGGGGTGATACTCTCGAACTAGGCTACACACAGCACACACGTTGTTATCGAACCTTATCGCAGTCATGTGATCGAATGAATCGATTTCATTTCCATCGCATATTCAGGTTTTCTTCCACACTGCTATCCGACGGATGTACGTAGCTCATGCTGAGCTTGGCCCAACTCAAATGTGTGCAGTGCACTCTTTACCTTGGGGGGGGGGGGGGCATTAGCTCGAAATATTGGTAGATTAGTACAAAATAAGGACATTTCTGCTCTTTTTTCATTCTTAAAAAAAATGATTTAAATCTAGCTGTAACTTTGTACCTCAAGGGGCCTGGGCTATCCCATAATATTATCTGCCAATCCTTCAAATTGAGGTTTGTATAGGCCTACCCTTTAAACAGACCTAGAGCAAAAATTTGATATTCATTTTTTTTCGGGAATGTTTCCAGAAATTTTCTCCCCAAAAAAATTCCAGAAATTTGACATCACTAATTAATTATATGCACAATCAAAAAAAATATAAAATACAAATCAATGTATAATGGAGTTCACATCGACTGTTCAGTGGACAACAAATTCGCATTTTGTACAACCCTTAGAAAGGGTTCCAACTGAACAATGCTTCAGAGTGCTTGGTATCAAAGTGAACCCATTGTGCAAAAGACGAATACCGTCTCTAAACTAAAAGTGAAGTTGATAAGCCTTATCTCTATTTTAATAAATTCATTGTCTTATTTACATTTTTCTAAGCATTTCGTTTTTTGGAGAAGTGTTTATCTTCTTTTTTAAGGAAATATCCGATTAAATCATATCAAAAGTTTATGTTATTTGTTTTGCAATTCGCTTAGAATTGAGCTACAATTTCGATTTAAAAACATATTAGGCCTTGTTTTGACTTGATGAATTGATAAACTATATATATAATCAAAAAATGGAAAAAATTACACGATTTAACTATCACTTATACAAGAGACCCCACACCTGTCATCCCATTTCATCTTGGATTTTAAACTGTAAACCGGGGTAAATGGTTGTAAAATACCTCTATTATATATATTCGTCATGCGCCTCTCCGTCCTTCAACAAAGTATTTTCGAAAGGGTTGTTTTTTGGCATTTGTAAAAGGTTCGCAGACTGTATAAATTAATGTATTGTGTAAAACTCAAAACACTGGCCAGTAATGTAACTAATATTATTTTAATCTTATCATTTAATTATTGATGATTCGAGTAAAATTTATACTACACACACTGTCTAGCCTGCCTTTTTCCGGTTATTTGCGTTTTTGAAAGGCGATTTTAGCATCAGTTTCATTCAAAGGTGTGTATTGAATATTCGACGAATTACAGAATAATAACTAAACATTAACTTGTCTAGAGAAGTAGCAGTATGCTACACGAATGACTAAGTACCCTTCAATAGTTATAAACCACTGCAGAACCCATGGGTTGATTTCATATTTCTGTTGCCCTGCGTTCCACGTTCGAATCCAGGAGTTCCTTCACTCTTGTTTACCCCGTTATCCATGTGTATATAGGCATATAATAATTTAATTTAGTTGTCCTTTGTAAATCAGTTTTTATAACTGCATAGGATAGACGTAAAAAAAGTAAATACATTGCCAAGTTATTTGCGAACAAATCTTATATTTAGTTAAAAATTAAATTAAAAACACCCACAGAACCATCTTTTGACAAGGAATGATAAACATACGTTATAATTATGAAAACGTTAAAATAACGCTTGTTATAATGCAATGGCATATGCATGGTTGTTTTCAGTACCTTTTCTCGAGTTGGAATTTAAATGAAGCCGGGCTGAGTGGCTGACATCAGTAAACCAATTTTCTATGAAACCTTCGTCAACCTTTCAGCTATGATTGGCAACATTAGGGGTCTTGAAAAAGACCAATGTCGAGTGTGGCCCTATGTTCCTCCACTGAATTGTCGGCGTGAATGCCATTATAGTTCAGGCAATTTCTTGGAATTCGTGTACAAAGTTGATTCCCCATCAGCAGTTCTTCTTTGTTTGTGCATGAGCAAAGCTCATTATACTTCGGATCCAGACACTTTAGTGCTTAAATTGTTTTTGTGACTCATCAACTAACAGCTCTGTGTTATGTTTTCATTGGGCGAAGGTTATTATGTCTTGAGTATGATTGATAACGTTCTCAGCTTGTCAGCGTTTCTGGTTTCTTCGCTCAAGGCAGGCAACTGGTTTTTTGTGTGGCTGTGGGTTCGTGTCTTTTAGGGGTTTACAGTCGGCGAGTGGAGGCTAGGAACACGTGCAGTGACTATAGTGAAACTTGTCACGTACGGTACAGTGCAAATCCAGGTGTATGTTACGTGTGCGATACAATTCTTGAGCTGATCTAACCTAGAACAAAACAGAACAGAAATTTGAATAGGAACTTGGCTGATGGAGAAGCCAAATCGTAACATTGAAAAGATATATTGAATTGAATACGCAGGTATTTTACGCATTTTAGCTACGATGTTCCAAATGTTTCTAAAGGGCATGTGTGTTGTGGCACTAATCTTTGTTTGTGGGCAAAAACTGCTAGTAGACTGGAAAAATACACTTTCCGGCTAGATAATATTACTAATTGTCAATAGTGATGTTATTTTGCTGTCAGCAGTTTGTGTAAAATATGGATTTAATAACTATGATTGGGAATAATTAAATACAACTGCAGTGTTAGTTTCTCAAATTTCATTAATCGGGAAACACTCCCGTAGGTGTAATTGTGTTCAAGATAACAATAATAACTTAAAACAACAGTTCACTGTAGTTTAGGAACTATAGTTGTTTTTAAGGCAAAATTTCGCAACAACTTAAACCTTCTTCGGAGGGCATTAATACAAAAATAAAATCTATGTCAATGAAATAAGACGACGGATATATCAAGAATAGTTGTTTATTATAAGGTCTGACAGTGACATAATATACGAGACATAACCAAAGTGGTATCCGCATGTATGTTGTTCGGGTCTCGTGTTCAAATGTTAATTCTTGTTGTATGTTTGGGCATCCCTGATCTTGGCTGGTTTGAAAGCAGGTTATTGGGATTCTTCATCCCAGTGGAAAATTACCAGGACCCGCCATGTTTATTTATTACTACTCGCTGTCAGTGTCACCCAACCCTTGTCACGTTGTCTCATCTCATCTGCGGGGGGTGAGGGCCCCCCCCTGCCTGTTGACATATACACAACCTGGGAGCTTTCTTGCGACCAGCAAGAAGCAACTAATTACTCAAACATTGTACATGTTATATGGATAAATAAAACGTGGCCTACCCAGCAGTTCAATTTGTGAGTCACAAAACTGAACTGTTGAGTGTCAATTGCCACAGAGGATATGGGACATGCGTTTTTTCACATTCCTAATCGCTCGGCTGATGGACAATGTAGGTGTTTGGAATTTTGAGCAATTGTCACGAAAGTGGAAATGTAGGGCTCTACAGTAACACTTTTCTAAAATTGGTTTGAAAAGAATTTTCTAAAAATTGATTTTCACGATTTTGTAAAAGAAAGAAAAAAGTACAATATTGACTATATTTGTGATGTTTTTGTGGCTGATTTCGAAAATCTACGACTGTGTGCTGTCCATGTATGCTTTGTTGACAACTTTGCAAAGCGAATATAGTTCCCTATTCCCTCGCGATTCGGGTCCTTGGAACCGATAACCGGATACCCGATGTCATCCCTACTAATACTCCAAGAAAGCTCCTAGAATATGAAGTCAACTAAAGTGTTATCATCCGATCAGATCTTCGTGCTCACTTAGCGTATTATCAGGCTCATTATCACCATGCGTGTCAGGAGTTCACACACACACACAAACAAGCTGATTCAATGTCCACTCGAGTGTCATCATCTGGGTGCAGTGTTGCCCAGCACGGGACTAGAGATCCAAGCGATTATTTACTTAGGCCTCGTTAGGCCTCTTCAGCTCGTCAACAAGATAGGTAATATACACATAAACAGATTGTCGAAAGAGGGGGGGGGGGGGGCGTAGGGGTGTTCACATGTCTTAGAATTATTCCCACATTGTTATTCTGACCCCACTCTCTTTGGGTAGAGATATAGCCCTGCCCCTCCCCTGTAACCCCAAAGTTTCTAAGAAACATTCTATTATCAACAATGCTAACTAAAACCGCCTGTCAATCGGAGGTCATGTTCGGTTTTAGCGTGAGACGTGACACACGCACAGACAGCGACAGACAATGGGAGTTTCTCTCCCTATTATTAGCTAATAAATGTATGAAATACTAATAATAGTTTGTGATTTTCCACAGTTTAGTGTTCAGCATTTTAGGATGGCTACGATCGAGAAATGCTATGAATTCACTACACTGCACGAAGTAGCATTTATAACAAACGGTGCAATGGTGAATTCGGTGCCCCCGGTCAGTGCCACCTACCCTTTCAGACCCAAGATTAATTGGTCTAAATTTAGTAATTTTAAGCAAAAATTCAAAGTTGACCTTTTTTCTAAGATTTTTAGTGTTTTTCAAATTTTTATCGATTTTTTAAAGAAATTTTGTCTTTTGAATAAAAGATTTTTTAGTAAAAATTTAAATTCAAAATACATTAGCCTACAAAAACTTGATTTTTTCTGAATTTTTTCCTTTTTTTGGTACCTCAAATAATAGTAATAACTAGAGATTTATTAATTTTCCGGGACAAAACGAATTTTATGAATTTTCCCCATTTTAAGCCATTTTTGCAGATTTGTATTTTCAATCTTCTCTCAAAAATTTACTTTTTGTCCCATTGGCATCGAATAAAATGTATTTATTTTTATTTAACATTTTTTTTAAATGGGTCAAATTTAAACAGAATTATGTACCCTGATTAAAATTTCAAAATTGACCCTCACTAAGAGTCAACCGGAGTTTGGCCAGTAGGCCTAAGTTGGTGGTAATGGGAGCTTGAAAGAGGCACTGGAGGTGGGATTTCGCAAATGTCACTCAGAATATTCGAAAAATAGCCGTCCAATAGACGGCCGTAGTTGCAATGTACGTCTGTGGCTGCACGATGTACTGCAGAAGCTCCGCGATACGGTGCGGCACCGTGAGTCCGGTCTACGGTCTGCGAGGCGCGAAGCACTATTATCGTTGAACGCTATTATTTCACATCGTTCGCAGTCTCGTCTCCGTGGACGAGTTACAACAGAGGGTGCTAGATCTAGGGTGATTGAGTAAATTTATGATCAGGAAATTCCAAATTGGTTATTAATGTATGTGATGAATGAAAAAAAGTGTATTAAATCTTACCGACTGAAAAACTGTGGAATCGAAACACGCCCGTAAGAAGTATATGTATATTCGAAACGCTGATTTTAAGACCACAAGACATACTTGAGGCATGATTGTTACATATTTTAATCTACTTATTATTACAATTTGTTATGCGTGGGTACGTGTAACGTGCCGTTTATTGCGCTATAGCTACGTACATAAGTATACCATAATATTAAATGGTTGTGAATACATTTAATCAGGATGATATTTTAGCTAGCTGTGCAAAGCCACCTCCTGATGCAACCATGCACTGATCCATTGATGACTGGTATATAAGAATGGGAATTTGAAATGGCTTCTGAAGAAAGTGCTGTTTTTATTATTCATTTGACATTTGAATATTCAATACGATTGAAACTCGTCACATGTTCTTCTATCAAGTCCGTATCCATAAAAGTACAGTATGTATTATAGTGTGCAACAATAGTACCTATCATTGAGTTTATGCTTCGATTTTTTTCTGACTGCATTGAACGGAAAGATGAAAAAAGTCAAACTATTCTCCGGCCTTTTGATTATGACATTTGTTCTGTAGGTGGCGGCCTAATAAGAAACATAAATATTTAATATTGTACAAACTATTTCCATGATATACCTATACATTAAATTCATTCAAATATATTTCTTCAAAAACCTATACCCAATAGCTGTACCCAATAACATCCAATGAAATGCACGTATGCTACAACGACGGCAAGGCACGTATGTTAATGAAGTGAAAAAATAATTGTGAAAGGAGAAGGAACACCAATGTAATGTGTGTTGAAATATGAAACGGTAATGAATTTCTTTCGAAGTATATTTTTATGTTGCTTACTTGCGTTATTATATTATTATTTCTCGGGACATTGGAATACCCTTTCACATTATTTTCTCTATTCAAGAATGCATAAATAAATTTTAAAGCAACACCATTTCTCGCTAAGTCAAATACGTAACGAAGTACATCATTGATACAGAATGAACATTGCTGCCTTCATGTGTTGTGTCAATATTATTATTAATTGCCTTTTATAATCACATGTTAACAAAAATTATGATATTTGATCAGTATATAACCATTGTGTAAATGTTGAAGTACAACTTCAATTCAGCTTTCGATTTCGATTCCCGGGTGTGACCGTTTGCTGTAATGAGCCAATGAGTGCATGAGAGCTCGAACCAAGTCCATTTGGATTATAGAAAACACTGTATTATTACTACATGGAATCAACGCTCTGGCATTATTCCCTTCGGCCTTGCATTGACGTACTATAAAACATCCTCGGAAGGTCGGTAGAAGTGCGTAAAAGTTGTATATAAAATTATACTTATTAAAGTGTTGAATGACTCATCGCGCGGCATTGGCAATGTGTTATTGGCTCACTCGCGGCGGCAGCCGGCCGGCGGCAAATGCATATTACACGAAAACACGCCTCTCTGTTGTGTCCGTTTGGAACAAATTTTCCAGACCACAAATATTTCGACATGATTGTCTCCAGCATCTCTGACATAGCATTTTGTCGAACCCTGCATGGCTTGCTTTGACCGAATAACCGTTAGAGGTAGCTCATGCATAACGCGTGAGACTCTGTTTGGAAGGAAACGGTTGACCCGTCACCAGCAATCGTAGCTGAAAGTTTCATCCTGGAATTCTTGAGCCCTTAGGCGAATGCCGGGGGATGCAAGCCTATTTTAGTTTTTATTTCTAGTGCAGTGCGTACAATGTTTTCACTCATATTCAATTAACAAATTCTGTAATTAGCAAAATACATAGGCCTACTAAATAGGTACGTCGTCTCTATAATGCTAAGTTGTTGGAATCCGCCCGGAGAGTGAAAATCCTGAGATCTATAATATACCTTGTGGAGACAATTTTTAATTTCTGTTTCATGATAACCCACCAATGCACTTCTCAGGGCTAAACAAAATTATACAAACATGTCAATCGTGTGGATGTGTGCGTGTGTCAATACAATGGATCTACTGAAACACGCAGGGGCGCCGATTATGTGGGTGCTCAGGGGCTGAAGCACCCCTCAGATTGTTTAGAGGGGTGCGCAGCAACTGACTAAAATAAAAGTTAGGCCTATAACTATCTAAGTTTTGAGGTATTAAAAAAAAGTTTCTATTTTTCACTTGGAAGCAATCAAAGTGATTAAAACAATGTTTTTGCATTTTGAATTAACTCACTTGAGTCATGCAGGAAGGCTCATGATTGTTGGACGCGATCGCGAACGTAATGATATTGATATGCATATTCGATGGTTGTAACATGGTCTATCTCGCACTTCCATATTTTTTTACGGTTTTCTAGTTTTTACTGTAAAAAATTGCATTATTTTGGTAACATGATGATCTATCTCATTACTGTTCCAGTTCTCTTGTTGGTAGTTTTCTAGTTTTTGCGGTACAAAAACTACAGTATTTCGGTATTGCATCCAGCCCCCTATTTTTGTCTAAAACGCACTAAATGCACTCTAAAAACGTGATTTTCAAAATTTTCGCCTGCGGCGGTAATGTTGGGGGGCTCCGCCCCCAAACCCCCCGTGCTTGGTCCCTTCTCCACGAAGTTGAGCACCCATCGGAATTTTCAAAATCCGGCGCCCCTGGAAACACGCGCCATCGAAATAATGGATGGTCATGTAGAATCGAACACAAAATAATTCCAAAACTGAGCCCTACTCATATTTTAAATATGCATATTACAACAAACTACAATCACTGCGTGAAATGGTCCCCCTATCTCGAGCGGAAAATTTATAAGTTATGTTTTATTTTATTAAATCCACACAAATATTAAGTTCCATTAAAAAAGTAAATACGGCCTAATACAAAAATACTAATAGTAGATGGTATAATACATTACCGTTAGACTACGTTTTAGCATTGTTTTCCAACGAAAATAATATATCGACTCTAATACATTATATTTACGAGTATATATATATATATATATATATATATATTAATTTAAAAAGTGACTACACCGGGGTTTGAACCCGGGACCTTAGCTGTCCGGGCTATGCTCTTACCAGCTGAGCTATGCAGCCACCAATTTAAAACTGTCTAATTCTTGGTCTATTTTGTACATTACATGTACGGACAGCTAAGTTCCCGGGTTCAAACCCTGGTGTAGTCACTTTTTTAATTTTTGTCTAAAGTACTAACATAACAGAGTCAAAGTCGCCTACTTATAAAGCCAAGGTTAAACATCGTATATCCCAACTCTAGGGTTATAGAGATGGTTTGTATTCTCTAGTTTTTTTCAGTGCTGCTCTACAAATGTACAAAACAGACCAAGAATTAGACAGATTTAAATTGGTGGCTGCATAGCTCAGTTGGTAAGACAAGCCCGGACAGCTAAGGTCCCGGCCCGGGTTCAAACCCCGGTGTAGTCACTTTTTAATTTCTGTCTAAAGTACTAACATAACAGCGTCATAGTCGCCTACTATAAAGCCAAGGTTAAACATATATATATAAAACCATCGACCCAAGTCAAATATTATTACACACACAACACGAAATGTCTTACATTTACCGTATTCTATAATAAACACGCATGTGACCAATTGTTTTTTCAACATTAACCCTACACACCTACACCACACACTTCTTATAGCTTATTTTTCATTGGAGATCACACACTTTCTAAGTATGATAACTAGCACAGAGTCACGAAAAATAATTGAATGAACATAAACCAGATTTGCCTATATCTCGATATGACAGAATTGCGTCGGTTACAAGGTCACTGCATGTTACGAAACGAAATGAACGTCTAGCTGGTGTCCGCTTGACACTGGTAATTTACGACTCGGTGGCTGTCATCGGTCTACAGTTGTGCAATGTTGCACACAAATAATAGCAGTATGCGATTGATGCGTAATTATATTTGATAAATCTTCAAATATAAGTAGTATAATAGGCAGGTAACTTATCCAGATAAAATGAGGAAATACGATTTTAATTTCCTTTATATTTTTGGAACACAGATTGATTTTTTAAATTCTTTTCGGCATAACTCGTTAATTCCTGTTTCCTTCCAGAAGAGTAAGAGTTAGAGAGAGTTAGAGAACAGTTAAAATATTTACTTTTCATAACATCGTGGGTGCAAGTGAACCAAAGGCGAATTCACATCAGAGCGCTTTGCTTTTGCTTGATGTCCAGATATTATTTATAGTTGGCGACTATGACGCTGTTATGATTGTTATGATGGTAGTCTTATCATAGACACAAATTAAAAAAAGGTGCCTCCACCGAGGATTGAACCCCGAACCTCTGATGTCTGGGCAGATGCTCTCACCCCTTTTTATTATTAATTTTCTTAACTTCAAATAAAAATGGTCCCGTGCCGTGGTTGAAATAAAAAATATAATTTCATCTACCAAAATTTAATATTCAAGCAATGGCCAACAATAAAGCCACTTTGTTACGACTTATCTCATTTTAATTTGACAGCCGTGGTTCAATCCCCGGTGGTAACACTGTTTTAAAACCATTATAATATATACAATGTTAATTGAAATTGCCAAATAAAGTCGAATAAAATACTGTATTTAGATTATGTTTATTATCATCCTGGAAAGTGGTTTTCCGCGTGCTTCAACCCATTTTTGTCTCCTATTAGAGATGAATATGTTCGTACCCAAACAAATGGACTTGTTGCCATGAACCCTCCTCCCTCCCCCCACCCCCACCCCCACTTCCACCACAACTTCATATTAGTACATCACACGCTTTCAATGGGCGATACACTAAAAATTATCTTACTTCAATTCACGTGCAGTAAAACTTGAAAGACTCATGCATAAATGTAATAACGCGCCGTGGCTGGATGTATTAATAATTGTTTCATTCTGTTGTGTTGTGAAATAATAAACTAGGAAAACGCTCAGTTGGACGCGTTGTTGAGCGAGCACCGGTACGTGCAACATGACCCGAGTACGACATTCCCATAAGGCCCACCACACAGTGTAGGCCTACCTGGATATTGACATTATTTGTACACTTTACTATTCCAACATCTTTGCATTGTACTAATTCACGTCATGCCTTCTAAAGTGTATCTTTGTATCTTCACTGCCTCCTTCATTTTTTAACATCATTTTTCGAATTATGATTAGCAATAAGTCTTTAAGGTCTTGAACGATTTAGCTGAAAATTTGGAAAATAGGAGAGAATGTGTACTTATTGACCCTGCAAAATTTCATAACGATCGGTACATTTTTTTTTTTTTTTTTTTATTTTTTTTTTTTTTTTTTATAACCAATTATCGGATTTGTTCAAAAACTATACAGCAACCCGCCTAGGTGGTATGTACATGTGTGCAAAATTCAGGTCGATCAGAGAAACGGTGGACCTGTATCGAAGCAGTAACAGAAAAAAAACAAAAACAGACATTCGAGCCATAAGAGTCAAGTGGAGACGCTCGCTACGCTCGCTCAACAAAATTGTCACGACCGGGGATCGAACTCAAAACAAACTGGTCCCTGCACATATAATAAATGATATTTGGGATGCTCCGGTATCGAACAATTGTCTGTAAGAGTGCAATAAACATTGACGCCAAGCATAGCATTCTATAGCGCAGATCTATGCATATGATTCAAATGGTGTCCTGCAGTAGTTCACGAGCAAAGTCATGCAGCCAATCAGAAAAAACTTTTCAACAAAATTACATGACCTGTCACTCAAAGTGGTGAAAAAGCTTCGTATCGCTAGGTTGCGCCACTTGCTGGAGTCAAAAAAGCCTAAAAATAGCGCCGAAACATGCTTTCGTACTTCCATTGTACAGCGGACACCCTGTGTCAAAAATTCTCAGATTTTTAGGAATGCTAGTTGAAGGTGTATATTTACACGTGGTGTGCGTACTTTTTCCAAAAAGTGCTTGGTTACGCCTAAAAAAATCGCGAAAAAACAGGTAAATGTTAAAATATTCCCCAAAAGTTAACAAATTTATTTAAAAAAACAAGGACAATTTTGGAAAAAGTACTCAACACACGTTCATTGGACGTCTTTACTGAGTAGAATAAAAAAAAAATATAAAGATATCTCAATTGTGTCGTTAGATACGATGGAAGTACGAAACCCACTGCAACACACCGAAATAATACAGGGTCCAGTAGAGCCTAAAACAGTAGTGCTAAGTTACTTTGGAAGTTACCAAACAAGTTAATTTGCTACTTGGTAGGAATTGAGTATGATTTTTATTTTTTACAAAATCACAATATTGGCCTATTGTCTAATAGTTGAACATAGAATATTTTTAAGTACCTAATTTATAATATGCATAATATAATGTGTTAGGTCTCCCACTTATTATAAGTGGTATCGATTACCTACCAGCCAGGCAGGCTAGATATATCAGACTCGAAAACTCTAACAGTCGTCAAAGCAATTTCTTGTTCGAATAAGTGTTTTGTTTGTTATTGGTCAAATAATTAAATTATTTACTTCTTGACAGAAGGTCTAAATATTTTCTCACAATTATTTGAATATCATTTATATCGCGGGTGTTCATGGAACCTACATGACATGACTAATCTTTGATGAAACGTGCGAGCCATGGTTCGTTCGAGGCCGACCATGGCCAATCACATTCGACCATGGCCTCCGAATCGAGCAGAGACAACTGAGAGAGGGGTAGGTTGCCCCAAGAAAAGTAGGAGTAACTTTTGAGTTTATTTGGGCCTTGGGGTAGGGGGGGGGATTGAATGTGAAATATAAGTGGGTGTAGACTGTAGATAGTTTGTTTTAGATTAGCATGTGTATTGTTTAGTTGATATTGTCATATTGTGTATATATGAATTACTTTTTGTTATTTTTGTTGATAATTGATATCGTATCAATTACAATATTAGACAGGAACTATCAATTTCTAAACAATCTTTCATTTACAAAAAGTACATTGTTTCTCTAATCTGCTACATGCTATAAATAAATTATAAAATGAATTTTTAGAACATTGATAACCAGTCTGGTAGAGGATCAAAAAATGATTTGTATTTGGGTTTAGATAAAGATAGGACAAAATTATTCTATGCATGCAAAGGCACACGAGATGATTATCTAGATATCTATAAAGAAAAGGTGCACAAAATTATTATTTTTCTTGGAATTCGTAAAGGTAGACCTGTAGAAAATAGTATATTAATATTATGTATCTAGGTTTAGGTAAAAAATGATTTACATTATAATGGCATTCACGCCGACAATTCAGTGGAGGAACCTAGGGCCACACTCGCATTGGTCTTTTCAAGACCCCTAATGTTACCAATCATAGCTAAAAGGGTTTGACGAAGGTTTCAATAGAATATTGGTTACTGCTGTCAGCCACTCAGCCCGTCTTCTTTTTAAAATTCCAACTCGAGAAAAGGTACGGAATTCAACCATGCATATGGCATTGCATTATAACATGCGTTATTTTAACGTTTTCATAATTTAAAACGTATGTTAATTAATTCCTTGTCAAAGATGGATCTGTGGGTGTTTTTAATTTTTTTTTAAAACTAAATTTTAAAGATTTGTTCGAAAAATAACTTGGCAATGTATTTATTTACTTATTTTACGTCTATCCTATGCAGTTCTAAAAACTGATTTACAAAGGACAACTAAATTAAATTATTATATGCCTATAATACACATGGATAATGGTGTAAACAAGAGTGAATGAACATCCTGGATTCGAACGTGGAACGCAGGACAACAGTAATATGAAATCAACCCATGGGTTCTGCAGTGGTTTATAAACTATTGAAAGGGTACTTAGTCATTCGTGCAGCATACCGCTACTCCTCTAGACAAAAATTTAAAAATTAGTTATTATTCTGTTAATTCGTCGAATATTCAATACACACTTTGAATGAAAACTGATGCTAAAATCGCCTTTCAAAAATCAAATAACCGGAAAAAAAGGGAGGCTAACAGTGTGTGTAGTAAAATTTTTTAATGACTCATCAAAAATTAAGATAAAAATTAAAAAAATTTTTAGTTAATTCTGGACAGTGTTGATTTTAAACACAATACTTTAATTTATACAGTCTGCAAACCCTTTTTAAAATGCCAAAAAAACAACCCTTTCAAAAATAATTTTTTTTGAAGTTAAAAAGGATGGAGAGGTGAGGGCCCAACATAATGGGAGGTATTTTACAACCATTTACCCGGGGTTTAAAATTTAAAACCAAGAGAAAGGGATGCCCGGTTGGGGGTCCTTTTGTATAAGTAAATAGTTAAATCGTTTTCATTTTTTTTCATTTGCTGTTTATAGGGTATTTTATTCATTCACAAGTAAAAAACAAGGCCTAAAATTTTTTTTAAAAAGGAAATTGTAGCCAATTCTAAGCGGGTTTGCAAAAAAAAATTTAACAAAAAAACTTTTGATAGTTTTAATCGGATTTTTCCCTTAAAAGAAAAATAAACACTTCCCCAAAAAAACAAAAAGGGCTTAAAAAAAATGAAAAAAAAGACAATAAAATTTTTAAAAAGAGATAAGGCTTATCAACTTCATTTTTTATTTTAGAGGGGGGTATTCGCCCTTTTGCCAAGGGGTTTTTCACTTTGATACAAGTTCTCTAAGGCATGGGTTCATTTGGAACCCCTTTTTCCAAAGGGTTTTTAAAAAAAGGGCGAATTTGTTGTCCCACTGAACAGTCGATTGAACTCCTTTTTAAAAGGAAAATTACGAAAAGGGGAACGAAAAATTAATTTTATAGGCCTATATCTAGGTTTAGGTAAAGCACACAAAATAATTATATAGGTATGCATCTAGAATCAAGATATAGTAGCTAAAGGTACCTGGATAATACTTCACAACACTGAATTATTACATCTCGGCCCATTCTCATCTTAAACAAATCAACATTCTACTTGCCAAGATTTTCTTTTTTTTCTTTCCCCTTTAAACCCTTGAGGGTTTTTTCAAAGTACATCCAGGCAGTAAAGGGGGCCCAAAGGCTTTTGTTTTGATGACCCAGCCAATTAACTGCCCTCCCCTACTCCCTCGGGCGGGAAACATGCGACTCGCACCATCTAAAAAAAAACCATCCCCCTTGATTTTTGGGTTATTGTGCACGCGGGGTCTGAAATTGTTTTTTGGCCCTTTGGGACGGTTGAAACTGAAAAACAAAAAAACTTTCCCCAAAACCGGGAAATTTATATGCGGGATCAGTGGGGGGAGTTAGGTAATACCTGTTCTGTTCGTCTGCCAAGAAAGAATCATACTCCTTCAGTGAGGCTCATTGTTTTTTTTTGCATGTTCGAGGCCAATGGTCGTCTTATCATTTGTGTCTGTGTGGTGTCTGGAGTTATTATCTATTTCTTTAAATCGTGATGGAGTGAGAACAGATGTACGATATGTTTACCAAAGCAAACACACACCATTATTTTCACCTGAAACAATAATAAGAACCAAACATATAATTATCTAAGGTTTTCAGCATCAATTTAATATTTTTACCAGTCTATTTTACAGCAAAATTAATAAAAAAAATATTATTTTTGAGGGTTTAATGGGCAAATTTTTTTTCTGAAAAAAATCAAAAATCATCCCCTTTGGATGAACTTTTACTATGTTTTTTTTTTTTTTTAAATTTTTTCAACCCCAAGAAGTATAAAAAGGGTTTCAAAAAAAACAAAAAAAGAAATAATTTCAACACATGGATTTAAACCATTTTCTGGAAATATTTTAAAAAAAAAAAATTTATTCCCTTACAACAAAAAAGTACTAAAATTTTTAGATCCTTATAAATGTTTAGTCAATTTTTTTATTTTGGGTAATGCCAACAGGATATTAAAATTTTCATTAAATTTCAATTAATGGAGTGGAAGTGAATATCCAAGTCACTGGATTTTTTACATTATTTTTTTTACCCATAAAATGAACCTGTGTCCCCTTTGCGTTCAAACCCCACAAGGGTCTTGCACACAAGTTCATCATACGGTTTTACCATTTCATATAATAGAACCCAAAACCACATTTCGTCATCTTCTCGACTCCTGGGAAGTAAAATATATTGTTGAGGGCTTTTGGTTTTACACTCGCTGTTTCCCAAAACCCGCCTACCCAGACCCCAAACTTGTTTTCAATAACGTAATCCCATTATAAGGTGGTTTTTTTTTGTTAAGTAGAGTAAAATACAACAAAGGGGCCCGTTTTGTAATAAAAAGATAAACCCAAAAAGCAGGCGTTTGAACCCTTACCAAAACTCGTATGTGTAAGAGATTTATTTTTAAAAGAAAATTGGGCTTTATCACATAATTTGTATATTTTTAGGTTGGGGAATTTGTGGGAAGGTGTAGATATGTCCATGTTGACTTTTCAAGGTTTCTTTTAATAGGGTTTTTTATATCAATACGAATTTATAAAGAAGGAATAGTAGGAGAAAAGTTTTGTGTCTGTGAGTGTGGCTTGTGAGAGCCTTTTGAAATGTTGAGTTATTGATCATAATTTATCACGTTTTTCAAAAAAAAGAGTCTCCAATATATTTTTTCCAGGATTTTTTTCAGGGTCTCCTTCTGAAGCCAGTATTGAAAATTATACGAAAATTTTTCACTTGTATTATACTCTGTATACACAGCCTTTTATTTTGGTACACTTTTTAAAAATTTTTAGTACTTTAGACAGAAATTTAAAAATTTTATTTTAAAATTTTTTTTTTTTAATTTTTAATTTTTTTTACAATCAGCCCAAAATTTGGGAAATTTTGGAATTTTTTGTGGCTAACCACAATAATGTTTGTTTTCCCTTTTTGGTATAGAATAGTGACCAAAGCAATCCTTGCTTTACAACCCGAAAAATTACATAACAATTTAGATGCAACTGGATGTAGGGAAAAATTTTCCAAAAAAAATCCAAAAAGGGTGGTTTGTGTATATGTACAAACTCACAGGGAGGGGTGTTTTGTGGGAGCTGATTTTAGGGGCCCCCTTTTTTATTGAAATTTTTGTTTTTAAAAAAGTATTTTCAATTTAACCCTCAAAACTGCTTAATATCGAAAAATTTAAATTATTTCATAAGTCCCAAATCAGTTGTTTGTAGAACTCCCAAAATTTTTCATCAAATTAGCCTGTCAAGAATCGATATGCCCCATCCCCTTTCCCCAAAAATTCCCTCATAAAAAAATTTTTATATTTAGATTTTAATAGAAACCCAAAGAGAAATCACTTCAATTTCCCCTTTTTGCCAAAAAAAACAAATAGAAAAGAATGATATCTACAAAAAATTTTTCATTTAGCTATCACTGGATAGGCCCAGGCCTAATAGTTTTTCCCGGGTTCGGTAGGCCCTTCATCCCCAGAAATTTTTTTCAACTTCTCTTTTTGACATTACTTTATCCCCTTTAAACCCCCTTTAATTGAAAAACAACGGCAAAAATATTACCTAATAATTAAACTGTTTAAAGTACTTCCAGTGCTTCCCAAAAACAGGCGGCCATTGCAATTGCTTTTTAGCAATTTTTTTGTTTTCTTCTTTCATTTGTTTTGCTGAGTTGCCCCAAGTTAAACCATTTAAAGGTCCCTTCAAACTATAAAGGGTGATTTTTTAGTTTAAACCCCTGATTGCTATATTTCCCCTTAAAAAAAAATCAATCTTTGGGGGTTGGTTTTTTTGCTCCAAACCGTCGATTTTCCCTCGGGGGCTACAGGGGTTTGGTTGGTCTCTTTGGTTTACGGGCCCCCCCCCCCCCGAAAAAAGGTTTTAAGTGGGTTTTTGATCTAAAAACGTTTTTTTTTTTTATTTTTTTTTTAAGGGGAATCACCGGTCACACCGGGGAATTTGGGGTACACCCAGTAGGGTACAACCTTTCGATTTTTTGTTTTAAAATAAAGTTTTTTAAAGAAGAGTGTTTAGAGGGGGCGTTTTTTCGATTTTTCCGTAGCCTCCAATGTGTTGACTGTTTCGTTCATTCTTATATAGGCTTATACAAGTTTTTGAAGTCGTTCGGTTTTCACTTTCCTCCCTGAATTCAGACTATAGGTAAATACATTGTAAAGTCTGAAATGCTTTATTGCACACTATAAAAACTGAATAGCGAGTCCAAGGTCTGCTGAAAATTTTGTTTATCGAATCTAATTTAGTTGATGTCAAGGTTTATTAAGGGACTACATGCAAGGATTGACCTTGATCGGACTGACTTGGTTGGGGCTTTGGGGAATGGATTGAATTGATATTTCCCTGGATGGGGATAAAAGTATTACCTATATTTAATTATTTGGATAAAAGTAGACTGATGGGATGTATGGTGGACATTGTGTATATGAAAAATCACATATTATATTTTTCTTGAAGTTAAGTTGGTGATTTGTGTTTTAAGGATCATTACGGTGGTGACCTGACATAGCTATGGTCAAAAATACCAATAAATAAATCACTTAGTGATAAACAAAAATCTACTCCAAAAGATGAGGAAGAAAACCCTAGCATTGTTGTTTATTTGGATTTTTTTTTTAATCTGAAGTTTTCAATACGATTTCCGATCCCGAAATCTGAACAACCACAGCTCCTAATTTATTTTTACACCGATAAATCTCTTGCGTATTCATGTCCATGTATCTTTTTAACTGTTTTTTTTTTCATTACGATTACAAGGATCGATCGATCAAAAAGGGTTACAAAAAAGTTTGAAACCATAGGGAGGGTTTCTGTTTACAAAATATATGCGCGATCAGAGATCATTTCGACATTTCAACTAACTTGTATCACGCTAAAGCTTTGGAAATTTTTTAAAAAAATATTTTAGTCCTATTTTTACTTACGTTGCCTAATACTACTCTTAAAAAAATGCCCTGATTTGCACCAGATACATGGTTTAAGCACACTTGACTTTACACACTTGGTGTAAAAAAAACCCCACGACTACATTACAAACTTCCAAGTGGTCCCCCGGCTAAATCCTTACGTTATAGGCCCGGTTTGACCGAGGTCATCCGGTTTTAGTGTTTAAAAATTTCATGAAATTATTTAAGGCCTATCTTGAAATATTCATGAATAATCTGAAAAATTGCCAAATTGTAATTTCTCATGCAAAAATAGATGTTAAGGGGTAATGTTGGTCTACTTAACTACTTTTACAGTTACGTCTGGGATAAATTTACC
>JAMZAV010011618.1:0-19539 GCA_024449915.1 Sweltsa coloradensis | reverse complement strand
AAAACTACAGATTAACTCATTCACTTTAAAAGCCATTCCTTTCAGAGGTCGTAAAATCGCTCTATTGTATTCGTCATGCATCTCTCCATCCTTTCTTCAAGCCAAATACTTTTGGAAAGGGTTGGGTTGTTGTCATTTGTAAAAGGTTGGCAGACTGTATAAATTAATGTATTGTGCAAAACTCTATCACTGGCCAGTAATGTAAGTATGTAACTATAATATTATTTCAATCTTATCAATTTATTGATGAGTCGAGTCAAAATTATACTACACACACACTGTCTAGCCTACATTTTCCGGTTATTTGAGTTTTTGAGAGGCGATTTTAGCTTTAGTTTCATTCAAATCAAATGTGTGTATTGATTAATCGATGAATTACATAATATTAATATAAACTAATAATTAACTAGTTGGAGAAGTATAGACAAACATAGACATACATGACAATAACAAGTGAACACGAAACCATCATACCACATAATGACTAATTATCCCATATTTAATATTATTATCATCCGAGTAGGCCTACAGGTTACACACCGTTGAGAGTCTGTCTCAAATGGTTTCAATAATTGGTAGTCATTACAAACTTCAAAGTGTATTGTAGATTATTTCTAGATTATATTACCATAAGTGGCATTTCGAAATTGTAAGCCTAGGTGTAGGTGAACATCGTTGAGTTGCCGCGCACACTAACACGCATTTCAGTATCAAACTACCCACGTGGCACGCCCACATAGTGTAATTATATATAGTGGTAGCGGTACGCAAAATAATACTGCACTTTTGAACACGGTTTGCCACTTTGCACAGTTGTAGGTGGGACCAAAAGTAATTTTTAATGATGTGGATTCACTCAAAATTTCCCTTATGAATTCAAAATGGCGGCCATTTTTAAAAACGATGTTTTCAGATACAAAAATTCTTTTGATGTGTCTATAAATCATGTTTGGTATCATTTTCGTATATTTCCGACTCGAATAGCACAAAAATAATGTTAAAATAAAAATCCAGGAAATTCTAGAAGTTTAACATATATTTAGTGGTATTTTCAAGAAAATCTTCATAGATTGGGTCCGACATAGAAACTCTTTACCCTACCCTTGTAAATGCTTCTAACATAAAATTATTATGATTTAAATGTTTAATTAAAAACCGAAATTCATTTTTTTACTTTTTGGCCAGTCATTGCTGCGGCAACCAGAGGTGCTCAACAGGTGGTTAATGATTATTGTGCTGATTAATATGCTCCCCTTTTTTAACGCGGTTTGGCACTTGGCTCAGTTGAAGCTGGTACCCAAAAGATTTTTTTAAGATGTGGAGGCATTTAAAATTCCCTTCGAATCCAAGATGGCGGCAATTTTTGGAAATGACCTTTGAACTCAAAATTTTGCTCAAAACGACTAATAATATCATGTTTGGTGTCAAGTCCATATGAATTTGAGCCAGAGAACACGAATTTGACCTCAAAATATTAATGATACGTACAGTTTACAAATTCACTACGGCTTTTATCACAAATCGACTAATTGATAGGTATTTAGTAAAGAATATAGGTATTTAAGATTTTCTGTTTAAAGCAATTTATTACTTCTATGCCGCGTTCTTCACTAAGTTCACACATTGCTCTCTTGGCAGACCGCTTGCCTTTGAAATTAAAAGCAGCCACTGTTTACAATCAGTGAATGTGTGAAATCTCTGATTCCTAATGGTCAGTTTGCCTTTGTTACCTATGCGCAGCTCACCATTTGCTGAAATCGAAGGGGGACAAGCCTGATTTTCGTGCGGAAAAAAAGTCATCTAATTCAATTTCCCTGTGCTGACTTGCAATGACTAGTTTAGAGAAAAGCTGCTCATCAGTCATCACACTTCTGTATTCTTGTTGCCTGCAGACGTAATTTTTTTAGTTTAGCCGTGAAGATCTTTTTGTTCACTGTCTTTAAGGGTTGAAAAGTAGTTATTAAGTTATCAACTATATAGTACCTCCTTTACAACCTTATAACAGATTGATGCCATCATCTACAAGAGAGTTTAATGTGTCAACACCTTCCCTGCTCACTAACACCCGGCTGTCAATTTCTATAAGATCTTCGCTTAATTCCAAGAACGTATTACCAAATTCTAGAAAACTGTCTTTGGAGTCGACAACTGCTATGAATCAATAATAATAATATTGTTAAAATGTAACACTAAGAACCCACTTTATTAATTTAAGTACCTAGCTTACATAATACCCACTATAATGGTATCATTTGTATATATTTTATACATTATATACTTTATTTATACACATACATTTATATACTTTGATTGAATACTACATAATTAGGTATACATACCAAGATTCAACGTCATCTGCCATCTAAACCTGAATTGCCACAAAATATTATGCGCCCACACACAAGCCTCTCTCATTCACCTTCATATTATGTAAATCAATGTTTGTTTTCTATGTTATATATTATCTGTATCAATGAAGTTGAATAAAAGCGTGCTAAATCTGAATCTGAAATCTAAAATCTGAAATCTGAGCGCAAGTGTCTTCCCTAAACATAGTGTGGTATGCTGAGTATTGCTCATGTTGTCGAAGAATACTTGGGGTTTCATCTTGTGCGGGAATAAATTCACTGTGTAACCTGCAGACTTTAGGACCTGCAACTGACCACCTCCAAAGAGCCACTGGATCTTCTGTTAGGCCCTCTACACCACGGTCGGTCACCCTTAATAAGAGCATTATTTTGTTCGTGTGCTTTATCTACGGCAAGGGCAGAGAATGGTCTGGGAGTCTTGTAGATTATATAGTTTCTACTACAGAACTCACGGTGAACGCTGAGAGCTGTGTTTGAGAGCTCTTCAAGGTCTTTTAAATGAATTGTCAATCAGTGAGAGTAATGTGTGTGATCAAAACAAGAAACCAAGGAACTATGCATTTGAGAGATTCTTTGAACAGGTTACAGCTACCATTTTTAAGTTGCCATTGGACTAAACTTTGCTGAGCTTGCATGGCCCAACTCAAATGCGCGCACTCAGGTGTTCATAGGCGCCAGCTCCGTTGGTGCAGGAGGGCCAAAACACCCACGAGATAGATTTATGTAGGAGCTGTGCACCCACACAAATCATCACAAATCATCATCACAAACGGCAGTTCTTCTGCGCTATCCACACATACGGAATTGAATGGTATATATGCAAGATTTATTTTTTCAATGTAGCAATTGTAGTAGGGCTGATTCGAAACTATTCCGCAAAGCCCCCAGTGCCAACCACTAGTGGGGATGTAATATAATCTATTTCCTCTGTGACTCACTTTTTTTTGGTGGGTTTCCAGTTTTGACTGCACAAAAACTACATTATTTTGGTATTGCATTCAGCCCACAACTTTTTTCTAAAACGCACCAAACGCACTCTAAAACCTGTTTTCACAATTTTCGACTATTGTTGGGGGGCTTCGCCCCCCGAACCCCCCGTGTAGTCCCCATATACTACCTCCGGATATTAATTTCACCTCACCAGTAAACTACTCCAGAATCGCCACTGCTCTACCCCATAGTTTGTCTATGTTTTGAGCACCCACAGTCGTTCTGAAAAGTTGGCGCCCCTGCAGGTGTTGATGATTTATGCTGAACGGTTGGTAATACATTACCAAATTTTGCATGCATGTTAATGAAGTACTTTTATGAAGATATCCACACTTGGTTGCAAGTAATGAGCCAAAAAGGTCAATTACGAGACATAGGTCCAAAACGCGAAAAAAAATGGGAAATCCAAAACTTGGATTTCAATTCTAGAAATTATCACCAAACCGTTTATAATTACGATGAACCAAATTAACCTGCTAGTTCACATTGATTTAATCGTTGATATCCAGTATTCAAATATGCGTTAAAATAATCTGATACACTTGTAATAAATTCCCAAAGTTCACCAAAATTGAGTAAATTACGGAGATTTTACGATTTGTGAATTCAAAATTAATGAATTAATTTAGGAGTATGCGTAATGGATCTCATAGATGGATTCTTTATAAAAGTTCGTGTGAAATATTATACCGACGTTATTAACCGTTTACCCGAAAGAAGAAAAACAGAAAACTTAGTTCTGAGACTCGTCTCCGAGCCAGCCTCAGCGACTCCTCTTAACAACGTCACAAAGTAAACACAGGCCAAGTAAACTCCAGTATTGAGTTTAAATTCTACAAAATATTCAGTTTCTCAATTTTTTTGTTATTTTACTTTAATATTGAAGTAATATTTGTATTCTGAGAGTCACTTACATACAAAAATGACTCCCAAACAGAGGTGAATTTGAAAAAACTGCAAGAATTTTGTAACTAAGGTCAACATTCCAAAACCGCCGCCATCTTGGATTCCGAAGGAATTTTTATTGCCTCCACATCTTAAAAAAAAACTTTTGGGTACCAGCTTCAACTGAGCCAAGTGCCAAACCGAGTTAAAAAAGAGCAGCATATTAATCAGCACAATAATCATTAACCACCTGTTGAACACCTCTGGTTGCCGCAGCAATGACTGGCCAATAAGTAAAAAAATGAATTTCGGTTTTAAATTAAACATTATAATCATAATAATTTAATGCTGGAAGCAATTACAGGGGTAGGGTAAAGGAGTTTCTACGTCGTACCCAATCTAAGAAGATTTTCTTGAAAATACTACTAAATACATGTTAAACTTCTAGAATTTCACCCAGGTTTTTATTTTGACATTATTTTCGAGTTATTCGAGTCGGAAATATACGAAAACAATACCAAACATGATTTATTAGACACATCAAAAGAGTTTTTGTATCTGAGGACATCGTTTTGAAAAATGGCCGCCATTTTGAATTCTAAGGGAAATTTCGCGTGCCTCCACATCCTTAAATATTAGTTTTGGTCCCACCTACAACTGTGCAAAGCGGCAAACCGTGTTCAAAAAGTGCAGTATTGTCGTTTTTCATGTCGTGTACCGCTACCACTAATATGTCACAGGTCACATGCTTCAATCTGTTTCAAAGTTGCATTTCGTCATTCCAACGACTGACTGGTCAACTTACTACCAAGTTCCGAAAACTGCCACTCTGAGCGCTCCTTGACGGACAAAATTTTTTGACAAATTTTATAAACTAACTATAGTGGTAGTTTGAAAACGGTGTAAGATATCTTAAAAATTTAAAAAGTATTCAACTAAAAGAACAAAATGCAATTTGGTACCGTCGGCCTTTTATTTATTATTTGTCAGACATACAAATAATAGGTAATTTAATCAAACTTCATTAATTAATTTTTTTATTGATATCAAATTTGAACGTACATGTGGGGAGTACGAAGAGTTGGCCGGCCAAGAGATAGATGGCGGGACCAAATAACGCGAAGCGTCGAAGAAAGAGGGAAAACATGGGATAGGGTTAATGAAGAAAGACTCTGGGAGGGCAGGAAGAAGTGGAGAGAATTATTAGAAATGCCGGTTATGATAGAAAACGAGGAAGAAGATGAGGGTGCTGAGCCTGGCTAGCAAGCACTAGAAGATAGCCCGAGAAACTGGTGACTCGTCACCCCCCGACCCGACGAATGTTGGAAAAGGGTGTTTGATATATATATATATATATCAAGTTTGAAAACTGAAAGTATATCATCGGTCCCAAATTACAATTTATGCGTTTTATTCAAAAACGTTTTGAATTTTGTTTCTGAATTGATATTTGCTCTTGTTATCGTCTAGGTAGTCAATTGTGCAGATGCTAATTAAAGTGAATTAAATGATCTAATTATGAATTCTAATAATTAATGTTATGACAGATGAAAGGTTAACATTTATGCTTTCTAAAAAGCCAAAATCAGACTCATAGCTTTATTATTTCCGAGAATGCAGCAATTTTAATCCAATGCACGGCAAACTATGTTCCATTCCCCTCTACCCCTCTAGCGGGCCCTAGTGCTACGATATCCTAACCTTAAGAGGCGACTGAAAGAGGGCCGCAACAATGGATTTTGTTCCGGTGCTGATTTCCCGCCACTGTGGAGACCAGTGGTGCGCGAGCAACTGGTCGGGTGTTGCGCACAGCGGAGTTTTTGCGTGGCACAGAGAGAACGACATTTTCTCTGGCGTCTGAGAAAGGAAGCGGATGCTTCCGAAAATTTACGCACTTTTTGGTAGGCATTCATGAGTGTTTTTATTTCTGACCGTGGTTATTGTTCGTGTCTTTGTGTTTTTATATCCTCCCGGTCTACGAGTTTTGGGTTTTTTTTAACTATTTATTTTTTAATTTTTTGGTCACCTCAAACTTTGAGTATGAAGTTTCCTCATATTTTTATTTAGAAATTATGCCATCAAGTTTAAAATTAGGCCTACATCTTATCATAACTGAATTAAATTTGTATACAGGTAGGCTATTAGACTGGAAATCCTTAGTTTTAAGTAAATACGTTTTTTTAGCATACTTACACAAACCTATTTTTTCCAACATCTATCATATTGTTTCACTCTATGCGGCGACGCTATCCTGGCCATCTGTGTGTTTTTACAGACCTGCCAGGGTTACGATGCTCTGTCTTTTGCAGACGGCGCAAAAGTCCTCGGCCTGAAAAGATCTTCTTCGAGTGAAGACGGAGAGTTTGATGACTCGAATCTGTCAAATCAACCGATGTTCTCATCCACTCCAGGTAAACTTAAAATTTTGATATTAATATTGTAAATTATTTTTTACAATTACTGCTCGCTTTTTATCGTGATTCTGCCCCCTCCCCTAGGGTTTAATCGTAAAATTCCCATTTTTATCACATTAAAACATTCAGAATTCTTACAGATGTGAAGATTATGGGCCTACTTCTTAAAGGTTGCTCCTGTTTTATTTAGTTTAATCTGGCTGAAAATGTGTAGGCTATGTGTAAAATTAATTTTTAAAACAAAAAGTGGTACGATTTATAAATACTCGTTAAAAGACATGTTATTCCTCGAGTTAGGGCCTATGTGTGGCGTTTGGAGGAGAGGGTACATTTTCCTCCATCATCATTCATTGAGTTGTATTTACTCTAAAAACTTGTCAATTGCACTCTCGGGTGTTTTTAACAGCGGATCTAGTACTTAGGCCTACTGTGTAGTGTAGGCTTACCACATTTACACTTGCGTTTGGAACCCAGCACTGTTCCCAATTACTTGAAAGTACTTTCTTATGCTTTGCATAATATAATTAATTTGATAGGGCATTAAAATGACCCAGGTCTCATCTTTTAAACATGACTAGTTAGGCCTACCTAACTATGTCTACTGTCTGCGGAATCCTGTCATGGAGGTAGGGCCTATGTATACAAGAATAAATATTGAAAATTACTGTGCTCGGAAATTTTACCAGTAATATTACAGTGTTCAATGTGACCGGAAATTTTAAATCTACCTCCCCTGGCATGCATCATCATGCACCCCACTTTTGTTCACGTCATGCCGCTGTTATTGCAGACCTATCTCTCAGGCTCTACCATTAAATCTTCCGAAGTTGGCAACTGACTAGGGATGGCACTTTGACCGGTCAAATTAAAAATAATTGACCAAAAGTCGGGACAAAATATCTATAAAAAAAAAAATTGCTCGCACAGCCCTATTGTGGCAGGATACTTACGAGACATTGTCTGCAATCAAGTTAGGGCCTAGGCTAATCAATATATGATCAACATTCAATTTTGTTTATAATTAGTATTGATGAAAATGAGTGAATTTACTAGCACTTTGTCTGCTCACTGTCAAAAAGTATTAAGGGCAACAACCAACAACAGTCGATTTCAAATTTGCAAGGGAATGTAACAAAAGTCGTCTTCCTTTTGAAAAATGAGTGATGTCGAATAAATAAGTACAAATATTACTTTGACCATTATTTGACCGGTCAAATATTACTTGGTCAATTGACAATATTTGACCTGGCTTGCTGTCTCTATGATTGTTCCGGTTGGCCACAGGGAGGGGGAGGGGTAAGGAAGGACACTGTGTATTCTCTGCGTCAAGCCCGTGAAAGATATTGCCAGTGGAAAAATCCTTTTTGTGCAGCTAGGAATAGAATAGGGTAGGCCCTACCCTAGGATCAAAGGATACACTCGCCAAAAGTCTGTGGTCGCCCAGTATGCGAGAGTATAATTTTGATTCGGTTATCGGTTAACATGAAAGGCAATTAACAAACCAGTTTTTGCATCTGGAGATTTTGATTCTAGCGAGTAGCCTATCCGGAAGAAAAAACCTTTCTCCCCAGCCCTGCTGCTCCCCCTATCTTGCCCTCTCTTTTATAGGGAAAAGGGTTGAAACTTTCCCCTCGTAAAATGTGATGGGGCCCCGGGGCCCTTTTCTCGGGAGGGGATTTTCAAAAAAACAAAATAAAATTTGGCCCTTTGGGCCCTTTTTGGCCCCTTATAAAGGCAAGGCTTATGAAAAAAAAAAAAAAAAAAAGCATAAACATCCTAAATATGAGTGACATTTAAAATGTGATGTAACCCCTTTCTAGAATCAGGGAGCAAAAATTTAAGGCTTTTAACCCAAGTAGGAAATTTAATAAATAAAAAAGGGCCCCAATTGTGAACAAATTGGGAAAAAAATCATATTTATTTACTTTTAAAAATTTAGCGATTTGGGGGGCCTGCCACAAAATTTTTTTTTTTCATGTCCCAAAATTGACTTTATTGGGGCTGTGCGAGTACCCCGATTTCTCGGTTTTTTTCCGACTTCATTTTTTTGGAGCTCGCCCGATTTCGAGCGGGGATTTTGGGCTCGTTTTATTAAACCCGACCCAGTTGGTTTATCTCAATTTATTTTTGAACTGACCCTTTCCCAAAAAACACGTTTTTAACACGCGCTCATTTTTCTCAAACACCCCAAAACAAATTTTTGGGTTCAAAAAAGACTTTCGGGAACGGCACCCGGAGCCAGCGATAAAACAGTCGATTTCCGACGCATAGAATGCAATGGGCCCAGGCCTGAAGAAAAACGTGTCTCTCTCTCTCTCTGTGGGAAAAACTTATCACACTTTTTCCCGCCCCCTGAAGCTTCGTCGCAAAATAAGCCTAGGAAAGAAAGGAGATAACCCAAAGGGGAATAACAATCCAATGTTTTCTGATGTAGAAACATGTACCATCGCAGTAATTTTTCTTCCAACAAAATTTTTTCCACCCCGGGACCATTTTTGGGTTCTTGGGTCAGTTTGTGAGTTGATTTTTTGGTTGGACAAACCGAACGCGCCCCGTAGTTCGGGGCGGGTTTGTCAGTGTTGGTTTAAAAGCGCCTCTGTTGTAAACCCCGAGATCCCTTTTAGCAGATCGACAAAAAAATTTTTTCCCCGGGTTTTTCTTTGGGCGACTCTGCAGGCAGGGGGCGGGGCCCCGGGGGAAAGATCGCAGACGTAGCGCGTAAAAATAAAAAAACCTTAAATTTAAACCCAAAAAAAAACGGTCGCGACAAAAAACCCTGATCTTAAATGGCCCCGGGGAAATTTTCCCTAAAACCCGGGGAAAAACCCGATGACATCCCTAAAAAATTATTTTAGCCTAACCATTTAAATTTTTAATTTTTTTTTTTTTTTTGAAAGAGCTCTTCTGGGGCTTGGCTTGAAAATCAAGCTTTTTTTTAATACTCGGCTCGGTTTTGGCTCACTTAAAAATTCTAGGCTCGCCCCAGCCCTAGACTTTAAATTCTTTTCATCATGGGGGTTTTCTAGGTATCCCGTATCCAGTAGAGATTGGACTCCTGTTCCCTTTCCCGGGTCCCTGCCATGTCCCGTTCAACCTTGATGGTTTTTTCAAACAAAATTTGTTTTTCCCGTTTCCCGTTTTGCCAGCTCCAAAACATCCGACAGACACTAATTAGGGGTAATTTTTTTGGAATAATAGCCAAAAATTATCAAATACTCCGTGTGGGTTGCCATCCGTGTACAGCGTGTGCCCGGGGAAAGTTTTCCCGTCCTGTTTTCCAGCTCCCCACATCTGACAAAACACTAAATTACGGGCTAATTTGTAGATGATAGCAAAAATTTAAATACCCCTGTGTGGGTTGCCCCTCGTGCTACAAACGTGTGCTGGGGATTTTTTCCTGTCCTGTTTTGCCAAACTCCCCAAAAAATCCGACAGACACTAATTTTTCGGGTAATTTTTAGATGATAAGGGAAAATTTCAAATACCCTGTGTGGGTTGCCCTCGGGCTACAGGGGTTTTCTGGGGGATGTTTCCTGTCCTGTTCGCCAGCTCCACACATTTCCGGCCCCCCATAATTACGGGCTAAATTTTTAGATGCTAAACAAAAATCAAATACTACTGTGTGGGGTTTACATCGGTACAGCGTGTGCTGGAGATGGTTTTTCCCGTCCTGTTTTGCCAGGGTCCCCCACATTCCCCAGGAAATAATTTCGGGGAATTTGTAGATGATAAACAAATTTTCACATATTCCTGTGTGGGGTTTACATCGTGCTCAGCGTGTTTCTGGGGAGTTTCCCGTCCTGTTTCCCAGCTCCACACATTCCCTTTCGGGGGTAATTTGTATATGATAGCAAAATTATCAAATACTCCTGTGGGTTGAAATCGTGCTAAAGGGGTGTGCTGGAGATGTTTCCCGTCCTGTTCACCAGCCCCCCCACACTCCCAAAAGAACTAATTACGGGCTAATTTTTTAGATGTAGCAAAATTATCAAATCTACTGTGTGGGTTGACAAACGTGTAAAGCGTGTGCTGGGGATGTTTCCTGTCCTATTCGCCAAACTCCCCACATCCGACCCGACACTAAATTTTCGGGGTAAATTTGTAGAAAGATAGCAAACTTAAACAAATACTTTCTGTGTGGGTTGACATCGGGGGCTACAGCGTGTTTCTGGAGGGGTTTCCTGCCCCCGTTTGCCCCGGGTCCAACATCCGACAGAACTAAATTTCGGGGGGTTAATTTTTGTAGATGAAAAGCAAACTTTATAAAAAACTACTGTGTGGGTTGCCATCATGCCCACAGCGTGTGCCCGGGGATGTTTCCCCCGTCCTTTCGCCAGCTCCACGCAACCCACAAAACACTAATTACGGGGTAATTTGGGGGGAGATGATACAAACTTTATCAAATACTCCTGTGTGGGTTTTATCGGGCTAAAAAGCGTTTTGCTGGATGTTTCCTGTCCCGTTTTCCACTCCACACATCCGACAGACACAATTACGGGGGTAATTAATAGATGATAGCAAAATTATCAAATACTACTGTGTGGGTTGCCATTTTTGCTACAGCGTGTGTGGAGATGTTTCCTGTTTCCCGTTTGCCAGCTCCACCCACCCCACAGACACTAATTTCGGGCAATTTTTTAGGATGGGTAAACAAAATTTTTCAAATACTCCTGTGTGGGGGTTTACATCGTCTACAGCGTGTGCGGGGATGTTTCCTGTCCTGTTTGCCAGCTTTCCCCCCCTTTGAAAACACTAATTACGGGCTAATTTGTAGATGATAGCAAACTTTTCAAATAAATCCCCTTTTGGGTTGAAAATCGTGTACAGCGTGTGCTGGAGAATGTTTCCTTTTCCCGTTCGCCCGCTCCAAACATCTGCAGACACTAATTACGGGGTAATTTTTAGATATTGCAAACATCAAAAACCCTGTGGGGTTGGGCCCTCGTGCTACAGGTGTGTGGAGATTTTTCCCGTCCTTTTTGCCCCCCTCCACCCCAAAACCGACAAAACTAATTACGGGCAATTTTGTAGATTAAAGCAAAACTTATCAAATCTCCCGTGTGGGTTTTTTTATCGTGCTACAGCGTGTGCTGGGGGATGTTTTGTCCGTTCCCCCAGCTCCACACATCCACAGACACTTTAAATTTCGGGGTATTTGTAGATGATACAAACTTATCAAAAACTCCCGTGTGGGTTGCCATCGTGCTACAGCAAAGTGCTGGAGATGTTTCCTGTCCCGTTCGCCAGCTCCACACATCCCGAAAAGAACACTAAATTTTGGGCTATTTTTAGATGATAAAAAAACATCAAATACTCCTGTGTGGGTTGGAAAATCGGGCTACAGCGTGTGCTGGAGATGTTTTTTCCCGGCCTTTTGCCAGCTCCACAAAATCCCACAGAACCCAAAATTTCGGGCTAAATTTTTGTAGATGGGTAGCAAATTTTCAAATATTCCTGTGTGGGTTACATCGTGGCTACAAGCGTGTGCTGGAGATGTTCCTGTCCCGTTTGCCCGCTCCAACCCATTCCCACAGACACTAAATTTCGGGCTAATTTTTTTAAAAATGATTTGCAAACATATCAAATACTCCCGTGGGGGGTTTTTCCCTCGGTTTCTACGCATGGGCTGGAGAAAGTTTCCCGTTTCCCGTTTGCCGCCCCCCCAAACTGACAGAAACTAATTAAGGGCTAATTGTAGAGGGTAGCAAACTTATCAAATAAAATTACTGTGTGGGTTGCCATCGGTTTCTACAGCGTGGCTGGGGATGTTTTTCCCGTCCTGTTTCCCCCCCCCCCCCTCCCCCATCCGAAGACTAATTTACGGGCTAATTTTTAGATGATAGCAAACTTATCAAAAATACTCCCGTGTGGTTGACAAACCCGGGTAAGCGTGTGCTGGAGATGTTTCCTGTCCTGTTCGCCAGCTCCACACAAACTGCAGACACTAATTACGGGGGAATTTTTAGATGATAGAAAACTTATTTTAAAACTCCTTTTGGGGTTTTCCAAACGTGCTAACAGCGTGTGTGGAGATGTTTTTCCCGTCCTGTTCGCCAGCTCCACACATTTCCCACAGACATAATTACGGGCTAAATTTGGGAGATGCTTTGCAACATCAAATACTCTGTGTGGGTTTAATTTGTGTACAGCGTTTTGGGGTGGAGATGTTTCCTGTCCTGTTCGCCAGCTCCCCACATCCCAAAGCCCTAATTTCGGGGTTTTAAAAAGTTTGTGATTTGCCAAAAATTTTTCCATATTCCTGTGTGGGGTTGACATCGTTTACAAACGTGTGGTGGAGATTTTTTTCCTGTTCCGGGTTTGCCAGCTCCCCATCCGACAGACTAATTAAGGGTAAATTTTTTAGATGATAGCAAACTTTCACATATTCCTTTGTGGGTTTACATCGTGCTACAGCGGTGCTGGAGGGTGTTTCCGTCCTGTTCCGGGAGCCCCCACATTCTTACGGGCTAAATTTGATATGATAGCCCAAAATTATTTAAATACTCCTGGGGTGGGGTTTACAAACGTGCTACCCGCGTGTTTCTGGAGATGTTTTTCCCGGGCCCTTTTTACCAGCTCCACACATCCGAAAAGACACTTTTTTACGGGTAATTTTTTAGATGATAGCAAACTTATCACATATTCCCCGTGTGGGGTTTTACATGGGCTAAAAGCGTGTGTGGGAAAGTTTCCTGTCCTGTTTTGCCAGCCCCCACACATTCTTACGGGCTAATTTTTTATATGAAAAGCCAAAACCTTTATCAAATACTCTGTGTGGGGTTTACCCTTCGTGCTACAGCGTGTTTTCTTTAGATGTTTCCTTCCCCGTTCGGGCCCGCTCCCCATCCGACAGACACTAAATTTCGGGCAATTTTTAGATGAAAAGCAAACTTATCCCCATATTTCCTTGTGGGTTTACATCGTGCTACAAACGTGTGCGGGGGGATGTTTCCTGTCCCCGTTCGCCCGCTCCCCACATCCGACCGGGCAATTTCGGGCTAATTTTTAGAAAGATAGCAAAAATTTTCACATATTCCTGTGTGGGTTGAACGTGCTACAGCGTGTGCTTTGGGGATGTTTTTCCCGTCCTGTTCGCCAGCTCCCACAATTTTACGGGCTAATTTGTATATGATAGCAAACTTATCCCAAAAACTCCTGTGTGGGTTACATCGGGGGCCTAAAAGCGTTTTGCTGGAGATGTTTCCTTCCTGCTTTTTTTACCCAGTTCCCCACAATTTCCCACAGACAAAATAATTTCGGGGTTTAAATTTTTAGATGATACAAACTTTAAACAAAAACTCCCGTGGGGTTTTCCCTCTTCTACAGGGGTGTGCTGGAGATGTTTCCTGTCCTGTTTGTTAAACTTTTAACCATCCGACAGGGAAATAATTACGGCTAATTAATAGATGATAGCAAACTTATTTAAAAAACTATGTGTGGGTTGCCATCGTGCACGCGTGTGCTTTGGGGGGTGGTTTTTCCCGTCCTGTTCGCCAGCCTTTCCCCACAAACCGAAAAGACACTAAAATTTCGGGGGTAATTTGTTTTAATTTATAGAAAACTTATCAAATACTCCTGGGGTTTGGGGTTTACTTTGTGCTAACCCGGGGGTGCTGGAGAAAGTTTTCCCGTCCCGTTTTGCCAGCTCCACACATCGAAAGACACTAAATTTCGGGGTAAATTTTTAGATGATTTGCAAAACATCAAATATCCCGTGGGGTTTTCCATCGTGCTACAGCGTGGCTGGAATGTTTCCTTTTCCTGTTCCCAGCTTTCCCACATCCCACAGACTAATTTCGGGCTAAAATTTTAGAGATAGCAAACTTATCAAAACTCCTGTGTGGGTTACATTCGTGCTACAGCGTGTGCTGGGTGATGTTTCCTGTCTGTTTTGCCACTCTACACATCCGACAGACCCCTAATTACGGGCTAAATTTGGGAATGATGCAAAAAAAAACAAATAATCCTGTGTGGGTTTACATCGTTTCTTTCAAAACGTGTGCGGGGGATGTTTTTCCCTTTTCCTTTTTTCGCCAGCTCCACACATTTCCCCCAAAAACCCCTAATTTTCGGGGGTAATTTTTAAAAGATTTGCAAACTTATCAAAAACTCCTGTTTTGGGGTTTCCACGTGCTACAGCATTTTGCTGGAGATTTTTTCCTGTTTCCCGTTCGGGCCCGTCCAACATTGACAGACACTAATTTTCGGGCTAAATTTTTAGATGAAAAGAAACATCAAATACTTTTGTGTGGGGTTTTAAAAATCGTGCCACAAGGGGGTGTGCCTTTGGGGATGTTTTCCCGTTTCCCCCTTCGCCAGCTCCAAAACATCCCACAGAATAATTACGGGCTAATTTTAGATTATTGCAAAATTATCAAAATTCCTGTGTGGGTTTTACATCCCTGGGGTACAGCGTGTGCCCGGAGATGTTTCCTGTCCTGTTCGCCAGCTCCACACAACCGGGCAGACACTAATTACGGGCTAAAATTTTTAGATGATAGCAAACAATCAAAAACTCCTTTTTTTTGGGGTTTCCATCGGGGGCTACGCAAAGTTTCTGGGATGTTTTTATGTCCGTTTTTGCCCGCTCCCCCCCATTTTCCCGAAACAATTTTTTCGGGGTAATTTGTAGATGATAGCAAAAATTAAACAAAAACTAACTGGTTTTGGGTTTTCCATGTGCCCACAAAACGTGTGCTGGAATGTTTTTCCCGTTTCCCGTTTTTGCGAGCTTCCCCCCAAAATCCACAGACTAATTTACGGGCCCAATTTGTAGATGATAGCAAACTTACAAATACTCCCGTTTTGGGTTGACTTTTGGGGCTACAGCTTGTGGTGATGTTTTTTCCCGTCCTGTTCGCCGCTCCACACCCGACAGACCTAAATTTCGGGGTTTTAATTTTTAGATGAAATTAGGAGGGGTAGCGGGGGCCCTCTCCACTTGGGTCTTATGGGTTGAATGTCTTTTTTTTGTTTTTTTTTTTTTTTTTTCTGTTCGCTTTGATACAGGTCGCACCGTTTCTCTGAATTTTGACCCAAATTTTTTTTCACATGGGACAAAACCCCCCTAGGCGGGTTTTCTTATAGTTTTTTTTAAAAAAATCCGATCATTGGTTATAAAAAAAAATAAAATAAAATAAAAAAATAAAAAAAAAAAAAAATGAAACCCGATCGTTAGGAAATTTTGCAGGGTCAATTTAAATTTCAACATTCTCTTCCCATTTTTCCCAAATTTTTAGCTAAACCTTTTAAGAACTTTTAAAAACTTATTGGTAACATAATTTAAAAAATGAAAGTTTTAAAAAATTGAAGGAGGGAGGAAATACAAAGATACACTTTAGAAGGGATGACGTGAATTTGTTAACAATGAAAATGTTGGAATAGTATATAGTGTACAAAATAATTTCCAAAAGGGAATGGGCCCACAAATGTGTGGTTTTGGGGGTTATGGGAATGTTTTGTACTCGGGGCTTTTTGCAGTACCGGGGGGGGGGGGGGGGGCCCCGGGCCCAAAAACCCCGGGGCCAACTGAGCGTTTTTTCCCAGTAGCAAACTTATCAAATAAATCCTGTTTTGTGGGGTTTCCCCTCGTGCTACGGCGTGTGCGGGGGGTTTCCTGGCCTTTTTCGCCACTCCCCACATCTGACAGACACTAATTAGGGCTAATTTTTTTTAAAGATAGAAAACATCAAATACTCCGGGGTGGGTTGACTCGTGCTTAAAAGCGTGTGCTTGGGGATTTTTTCCTGTCCTGTTCGCCAGCTCCCCACATCACAAGACAATAAATTTCGGGGTAATTTTGGGAGATGATTAGCAAATTTAAACAAATACTACTGTGTGGGTTGACATCGTTTTTAAAAAATTTTAAAATTTTTTAAAATGGGGAATAATCCCTTTTTTTTAAAAAAAAAAGGAAAATTAAAAAAATGTAAAAAAAAAAAAAATGAAAGGAGGTCATTTTGGGGCCTTTTTTTCTTTAAAATTTGTAGGTTTGTTCAAATAAGTAATGTTTCAAGGCAGCTACATTTTGTGCCTTTCTGTTTTATTTTTGGGTTATTGCTGTCAAAACCCCTAATCGCTTTTGGGTTTATGAAATTTCAAATTCTGTTCTTTTTGGGGTTGCAGGTTGGGATTAAAAACCCCCGCTCCAATGCGCACTAATTAGGCTAATTTATTTAAATTTCAAATTCGGGGTTAATTTCGGTTTTTGGAATTTCTGCCTTGCAGCCCAATTGAAAAATAATTAGGAATTAATAAAGAAATTTAATTTTTTGGGGGGTTAATTCTCCTTTTCCCAATGTTTCTGCCTTTGCAGCTACCCCAATTTGACGAATATCTTTTTAAGGGTGCAAATTTCAAAAACTTGGGTTGGGGGTGGTTTTGGGGCCCCTCGGGGCCCCCCCGTCTAGCAATTGAATATAGCAAATTTAAATCAAAACTGGTTTCCTTTGTTCCACTTCGGGGTGTTTCTGTCCTTTGCCCTCCCAATCCAGAAAACATAATTGGCTTTTTGTTTCAATTTCAAACTCTGTGGGGGTTTTCCATCTGCACGCGGTTGCGGAGTTTTCCTGTTGCCACCCCAATTTGCAACTTTTAATATTTGGGTTATTTGAATGGGTTGAATTTTCTTCCTTGGTTTCGCCTTTTTTCGAAGCTGTTTCCCCCTTTTAATGAAGAACTAAAAAATTTGGGTATTTGCTACCCAAAATTTCCTTTTGGGTTGCCACTCCCACAGCTGAATCTTTCGGTTTTTAATTAGCAACACAATTACGCCTTTGGGTTTGTGGCAAACACTTTTGGGGTTTGCCGTTTTCCATCTCCCAAAAATTTTCCGGGTCTTTCCACCATCACAACTAATAGGTTTTTGGAAGCAACTTAAAAATTCCTGGGGGTTCCTCTTGCTGTTACGGGAAAATTTCTTTTTTTGGGCCCAAATTTGGGCCAATTCGGGCTAATTTGTAATGTGCAAAAATTTTCTGTCCTTTGCCCCCCCACACCGGGTTAGGCTTTTTTGTACCCAAATCCCAACATAAAGGCCATTGGGCCTTGTTTTTTGAAGATTTTTCCTTTTGTTGCCACCTTCAAACATTTCGGGAATTTTTGTACTTTCCAACCCCCGGGTAATTCGGCAATTTTGGAGATTTTCAAACTCCTGGGGCCACCTAAGTGTGTGGAGATTTTTCCTTCCTTTCCAGGTTCCACCCGGACTATTGGAATTGTGATGCCTTTCTCTCCACTTCCGACACCTAAGGGTTTTGGAGATTGAACTTTAAATCCCTGGGGAACATTCGGGTTATTTTTTGAGATCCAAATTTTCCCCAAAGTTTTTTTGGGGCTTTATATCGGAATTTTTTCCGACCCCCTTTTCGGTAATCGGGCAAATTTGGTGTTTATCCCCTCCGGCCCCAATCCTTTCACCAATTCCCTTTTCCCACCAACTTTTAATTTTTTGGGTTTGACACAAAAAAAATTGTTGTTTCGAATCGGCAATTTGGGAAGATGTTTCCTTTCCAATCGACAAACAATTCGGCTTTTTGGTGGTTTTAACTCCTTGGGACTCGGGGAAAGGTTTGTTTGTCCTTTCCATTCCTGACACAACCTTTAAGGGAATTTTATAAACTTTATCAAATCCCTGTGGGGTGACTTTGGCCGTGTGCTGAGATGTCCTTCCTTGTCGCCCCACATCAAAAATTAGGGTATTTGTATGTTGAAACTATCAAAATCCTTTGGGGTTGATCGTGCTACTTTGTGTGAATTTTTCCCTGTCTTGTTCCCTCCCTTTCGGAAATTTTTGTGTTTGGAAAATTTAAAACCCTTTGGTTCCATGGGTTACGTTGCGGGTTTCCTGTTTTGCTTCTAAACCCCCAAATTTGTGTTACAACAAAAACTATTGGGTTTTTATGAAAAAACCTTGGGTTATTCCTCCTTTCCCCCACTCCTTTAGGCTAATTTGAAGATCAATTAAAAATTCCTTGGGGAATTTGTTTTAAAGGTAATTCCTTTTCCTGTTGGGGTTCCCCCTCCCACGGGCTAATTCGGTAATTTGGTTGAAAATTTCAAAAACGTGTTTATCGTGTGGGTTTGGATTTTGTGTTGGGTTCCCCATCTGCAGTTTTCTTATTGTAATAGCAATTAAATACTTTTTTACACGTCAGGTTGCGGGAGTTTCCTGTCCGTCCCCCCCACTCTGGCGTAATACGGGTTTTGGAGTGAAAATTATCAAATTTTCGGTGGTTGCCATCGTGCACAGGGGGCTGGGATTTCCTGCCCTGTTCGCCACTCCACCAACACACTTATTGGGTTTAATTTGGATGTAGAAAACTTATAAAATACTCCTGTGGTGCCGGCTCCTTGTCTGGAGATGTTTCCTTCCTGTTTCAGCCCCCAACATCAAACAAAAATTCGGGTATTTGAATTGAACAAACTTTCAATTCCTGTGGGGTTGCCATCGGCTCACGGTGGGATGTTCCAAATTTCCCCCCCTTCCACACACCCGACAGACATTTTTTGGGTATTTAATGTACATTTAAATTCCGGGTTGGTTGCCACCAACCGGTTGTGAGTTTTCCCTCCTTGCAATCCCAATTGAAAAATTTAATTAGGCTTTTGTGGGTTGAATTTAAAAATTTGGGGTTTTTGCCCTTCCCCCAACCTTCCTTTTCGCCAATTTTAGATAAAAATTTCAACTTTGTGGTTAAGGCAAACTTAAAATTTGGGTTCCTCCCCCGGAATTTTTTTAATTGTGCATCCCATAGCTACTTTAAGGGCAATTGTGTGTGAAAAATCCTTCTGGTGGTTTCCTGGGCTAAAATGTATTAGTTTTTTTTTTGGGGGTTTAAAATTCAATTTAAGGTTTTTTTTTTAAATTTCCCAATTCCCCC
>JAMZAV010011617.1:0-19100 GCA_024449915.1 Sweltsa coloradensis | reverse complement strand
AAGATATCGTAAGGGAACTGGACGCGGGGAGGACTAATGGGGGGGGGGACGGGCCTGTGCTGGTCAGAACCAGCCACAAGCATATGGGGAGGGCAGGGGTTCCCCCACGTCGTGGTCGTCTCCGTCTGTGTCATCATCCGTCCGTGTTGTCTTTGTCGTCGCCGTCGGGGAGGTAGTCAAAGGGAAGGGGTTTCCCGACGACGACCCAGAGCTCGCCATTAGTTTCAGGGAGTGAAACTCCCCTATTCACGGGCCAAACCGCGAGAAGGTGTCGAGTTGGAATTTGAAGGCCCTGCTTCATATTTGTGCAACTAGGCTAATCGAGACGAAGGGAGAGACGTAAGGGATAACGCCCAAGTAAAAAGCCCATCATTGACAAGCTCACCCTCTTCGACCACTACTGCAATCAATCTTCCCACCAACAGCAAAAGAAAGATCCCCAGTAATGAGTCTAATGACGTTGTTAATGATCACAGTAATTCCAATTCCCCACAATCCATTTCTCCACCACTAAATACAAATCTTCTTTCCAATAAACCATCAACTTCCTATTATACCGGTACCACCTCAAAAGCTTTTACGTATGTACGACACTTTCTACCAACCAAAAAATCAAGCAAATCAAGTACAAAGCTTCCACTCTGAGTCAGCAAGTGCTATCAAAGATCTCATGGCAGAACGCCGCAAGACAGTTGAGAACAATTCTATTGGAGGGTTTAGTACCAAAACGAGGCACTTCCTGAACCACATCGGGGCCCTTCTAGAAACAATAAGCGACTGGACGATTAGACGTGAAGTTCAGGGAACTGTTTCTGACATTCTGTTGAAACATGCAGAGTGACTTGACTAAACCCTCCAATAAAATATTTTTTGTTGTGTTTTGTTGTTCTTGTTCAACATAGTTAATCTAATTACTACCATTTTGAATACATGACTTTTTGAGAGTTTCCATTTGTGGCAATGAAAAAAGGTCCCTTCCCTAGGCCAGCGCTTTTATCTAGGTCTATTGTTTAACACTCAAATGGTAAAATTTGCTCCATTAGACGAATTCAGTGCATTCCAGTTTGAGAACTATTTGGTAAAATTGAAGCGCTTGATACTGTTAAAAAGCTATTGCAACAACTTAGCAATATGTTGGCAGAAGAAAGATCATGTAAGAAATCTAATGCAACTTCAATTCAGAGCTTAAAATGTACCCGTCCTGATGGTCTAGTGGTTAAGACGCCTGTCTGGAATGCGGGAGATCCGTGGTTCGATTCCCGGTTGGGGCGGACTTTTTTAATTTCTGAATTGAAGTAACTAATAATCATACTTCAAGCCCCTATACTACCACACCTTGTAAAAATCGTAAAAAAAAATCGTAAAAGTACGATATTATAAGAAATATTTGATCGATTCTACAGAAACGAGCTACACGCATCATCACAGACAGGATCCTCATGGCAGAAATCCTGCCGTAAAATCTTCCCCAAATTAAGCATACTTACTCTGAACAGTAGTCTCATACAACTTGCCGCTATTTTTGTGCGTACACACATTTAGAATACTTCCCAAAAAACTCATCCATCCATACATGTAACACCCGTGCAATTTCTATCATTCATGTCCCCCATCTTAAACCACGCAATATTCCAAAGGACCTATATACGCCTGCCTCTCCATAAACAATAAGCTAAATGTTTGGCAGAGGATGGATGGATGGGTGGAGGTATGTGGAGGTATGTGGAGGTAAATGGAGGTATAGAAATGACCAACAAAATATCGTGTTGTTGTGGAGGATACAACTGGATTGCTAAAAAAAAGGCATAAGTATTATGGCCAGGTCCAACGAGGTATGCTGTTGACTATGATTTTCTGCTATATTCACAGGCAAAAGATGAGAATGTGATAGTCACCGTAAAGTTTCATGGGGTATTTGCTGAGAGCATAGGGAGCTAAGGGTGCATGGTGTAGCATATAACTAACTTCACAGGTTGTTTACTACGCGCCTAGCCGACGAATATGAAGCAGCTTGTGTCCCAGGTCCCAGGTGTCCCAAGTCAATCCCAATAGAAGTGTCTTAAAATTATGAATAACATTCGCCTTTTTGGCCGAAGACCGGGAGTCACCAAGCAAGGAGGAACCTCCAATAGAACGAGAAATGAAGAATGAGTATTAGTAGTTTTAGGGCGGTTTAACAACTATGATTATTCGCGCCTCCAAGATAAAATAATTGCTATACTTGTAAGTTACTACCATGTATACTTCTGTCAAAGGGAAGAAATGTAAGGGGAGACAGGGGGGACAAGGGGTGGACAGGCCTGTACTGGTCAGAACCTGCCACAAGCATATGGAGAGGATAAGGGTTCCCCACATAGTAGTCTGAATTGAACAGGCGAACGTAGGTGCAATAGCATCGTCAAGCACGCCAGTTGAAGAGATAAATTTGGCTTTGGCAACCACTTCCACTCCAGGCCAATGACGTTAGTGGGCACATAGAAGGTAAACCGACCAGTTGGATGCGGTGCCGAGTATTTTAACCAGGCTGCATACTACGCGAGGCAACTGTGCATGTACAACTTCACAGTCGTAGAATGGCGTTCAAAAAGTAAACTGACAGTCGAAAACGTGCATATTCATCATTGGACGGAAGACTCGCGGAACAAGGGATCGAATGAAATAGCAACGGCTGTATACCACAAGCTCTAAAACACAAATCTTGAAAATGTGGACATGTGAAGGTTGTGGAATTTGTAAAAATGAGCCCGAAATGATTCGACAAAACCAGCTACGGCGATGAAGACTTTAAAACAATACGTGTTCGTGGTAAGAGAGGTAGATGATCAAATGGTACAAAACTAAATCAATTGTATCAGGAGGCACCAAGTCTGCATGTAGGTAATTAGAATTATTTAGTTGTCCTCCTTTGTAAATCAGTTTCTTAACTGGATAGGATAGACTGAAATAAATAAATTTTAATAAAAAGATAACTTTACCAAAAAAAAGGACCCGATGACTATGTGCAAGCAACTTCATCGATTGACAGACTGCCTACTGCCGACGAGGCCATAGTACATTTTACAGTCGACTGAGAGTAGCTGTTTTGGCATTGCTTCCAAATGAAGAACAGTTTGGCTAGCCCCAACTTTCTTTGTGTCGTCTTAATAGGGGTTCCAGCTAGTTGGAGTCCTTGTGTTATTGTTGTCTGTTGGCCGATCCCTTCCTTCGTTCAATTAGTATTAGTATTAGTATTAGTATTAGTAGTTTTAGGGCGCTTCAACGGCAAAGATTATTCGCGCCTCCAAGATAATTCGTTAACTATGTATGAATGTAAAATACGGTTAATAAGGTTAAATGTGTTTTCAAATCGTTGTCATGAAAAGAATTGCAAAGGTCGATATATTTGTAGACAGTCAAATCGGGAAAAGGTATACATGCTAAAGTTGTCATATGTAGAAAATGCCAAATTACCAAATCATAATCATAATCATAATCAGAAAAACGTTGCCAACGTCGTCATAATGAATAGCAAGTCAACATGCTTCATGGATTTTTTTTTTTTTTTCAATATATATGATCTGTTATAGTTTGTCGATCAGATTGCTTAGGTTAAGAAATGTGATAAGTTTTTCACTGTTTTCATAAGACAAAAGTTCTTTATATGATAGATTTAAATTCAATTGGAGTCTCAAACCATCATACTTAGAGCAGTCAGTCAACAAATGATGAACGGATAGCAACACATTACACCTGTTGCAAATCGGAGCAATCTTATCTCTGGTAAAAAGATAGGCATGGGTGAGGTGAGTGTGCCCTATACGTACTCGCGCCAATACAACCTCTTCACGACGAGAAAGTATGGAAGAAGGGGGTCGCACCTTCAGTGAAAGACATAATACACAGACACCATCTAAGGCTGTGGAGTTCGCATCCTTCATTATCTATACCGTTGGGCCTGAAGCTAGGAAAGTCCTAAAGAAGGATGGTGACAAGGTCTGGCGTTTCCAATTCATAAATGTCTCTGGGAAAACCACCACCATTTGCACAGCTTTTGTATGCACATTTAAGGGTGCAAACCCGCCTCTTGGGAACGAGGTCAAGGAGAAAAAAATAGTCTTGACAGTTAGACAAGCAAGCCTTCTTGCAATAGACACACTGTCGAAAATTAATAGAATAGCATGTGGAATGACACCAATGATTTACCTTCTAACCCCTCTTGCTGGTGCAATTTTCTCCAAAGACGATGTTAGCAAAATTGCTGCTGAACGCACACTAACCCCAGCTCAGACAATAGACATCATCAATGCTAGTTGTCAATCAGGAGGACAATACCTGGATGTGTCGTGTGCAGATGTTGCTGCTGTTGCAGCTATAGTTGCAACGAGGGGCTTGAAGGATGCTAACATCAGGACGAGCATCATAAACAAAACTGTGAAGCAATACTTGAATGTTAAGAAAGTATTCGACATGGAAAGGTTCAAGGTCTTTGCAAAATATGCTCATGGAGGAGTTCCAATAGAGTATCAAGCAGAAAGCTTGCTGGAAATATTTAAGCTTTCCCAAGACGTTTCGTTCAGGGAGCTCGCAAAAGCAGCAAGAGAGTCAGGCCTGTCATCTACTGTTACAAGGCTGGGGCCAGGGAAAGATCCTATTCCATCTGGGTCTGGGAGTCAACCTGGTACAAGTTCAGCACCAACTAGCAATAAGGCTATTGAAGCTCTGCTCAAACTAGACAGAGAGAAGCAGCAGAAAACTGACCAAAGCCATTGGAAATATTGTTTTAAAAAACCTTTATCTGAAGTTCCCATGCGTCTGCAACGCATGATGTTGCGAATTCAAAAGTATGATTTAATTGTTAGTTACAAACCAGGCAAAGAAATGCATGTAGCTGATGCATTGTCTCGAGCATTTCTTAATGATACAGATGTAGATGAAAGTTTAGAACAAGAGGTTCAGTATCAAGTGAATGCTATGTTCTTAAGTAATGTCTCAGTATCACCAGATAAATTGCATGAACTTAAAAGGGAAACAGAACACGATGATGTGTTATCTAAACTTAAACAATTGTATTTTAGAGGATGGCCTACTAAAATCGATGAAGTAGAAGAGTGTCTTAAGCCATACTGGAACTATAGGGAAATGATTGTTGAAGAACAGGGATTATTGTTTAAAAATGATCTCATCATAGTACCAAGTACTATGAGAAAAGAAATGCTTAAAGTCATACATGATGGGCATTTCGGGATAGAAAGATGTAAAAAACGTGCTAGGGATGCATTGTTCTGGCCGAATATTATTATTATCCCACTTCTGACACCATGTTGAGTTTCAATGTATGTCTTTATTTAGATTGACCACCGCCAGGGGCGCTACATAATATGTTCATGGTTACAATTTCAGGTTACAAGATTACCAACATTAAAGACTAATATACAACAGGCATCACACGACGCAGCTTATTATTCTGCAAAGCATTCCAACAATCCTGACCTAATTTCAACATATGGTTCTTGAACCCACTGTGGACATCAGGAACAGGTACGAGGTCAAAATCAGTAGAAGCGTTTTGCGTTGCAGCTTTGGCTGCCAAGTCAGCCTCCTCGTTGCCAGAGATACCTACATGACCAGGGACCCAGCAGAACATGATTTTGTAGCCTCTCGCATGAAGTTTCTCCATGAAGAACTGAATGTCAATTACTAAATGGTGAGTAGAGAACATGACGTGGAGTGCCTGAAGTGCACTTAAACTATCTGAACATACCATGAAGCTTCCACATCTTTGTTTCATAATATATTTCAAAGCTTCTCGTATGGCATACATTTCAGCAGTAAAAACAGAACACATGTCATGAAGTCTGAAACCAACACCACTGCCGCCACAATAGTAAGCGCAACCAACCTTCGAGCCTGTTTTAGATCCATCAGTGAAAATGAATTTAAAGGTACGGTATTCGTGACAAATAGCTTGAAAACTACGTTGGAAAATTACATCTGATGTTGTGGACTTATTATATCGGCAAAGGTCGAAACGAATTTCAGGTTCCGGAAGTAGCCATGGAGGGTTTTGGCTCAAAACGAAACTCAATAGATTGGGTACATCAAAATTTAAAATTCTAAAAAGATGTCTGCAACGTAATCCGACTGGAAGGGTCGCCAAAGGTTTGGTATCGAAGTGATGGACAAATCTCTCATCAAATAGAGGGTCATGAGATGGGTGGTAACGCATTGCCCGGATTTTCAATACATATCTGCCCAACAAGTAATTCCGTCTTTCTGCGAGGGAGGTCATTCCTGCCTCAGCATACAGGCTGAGGACGGGGCTCGTCCGAAATGCACCCAGCGCCAGCCGGAGACCACTGTGATGGACAGTATCGAGAAGTTTCAAGATGGAATCACGGGCCGACGAGTAGACCCAACAGGCATAGTCCATTACGGACCTAACCAGTGAACCATATATTCGCAAAAGACATGTCCTGTCCGCACCCCATGAAGTGTTACTAAGAACTTTAAGGATATTTAATTTCAACATACATCGTTTGCGCAATTCTGTGACGTGGTATCTCCAATTTAGTTTAGTATCAAACTCCAAGCCAAGAACGCGAACGTGTGGTTTAAATTCAAGTTGCACACCGTTTAGGGTAAGACGTGGATCTACGTGCATATTCCGACTGCGACAAAAGTGAATGCATTGTGTTTTATCGGCAGAAAATTTTGTGCCGCGTGCTCGGGCCCAATCACCGATGTTGTTCAATGCAATCTGTAGATGTCGTTCGGCAACGGAAATGTTGACCGACCTATAGAAAATCCCCAAGTCGTCGACGAAAAGGTAGGACATGATGGACTTAGGTATGCACGAGGTGACACTGTTTATTGCGACTGCAAACAGGGGAACCGAAAGGACAGATCCTTGAGGAACTCCCGTTTGCAGTTCATATGGGTCTGATAAAATGTTATTTATCCGTACTTTAAATGTTCTATCATGAAGAAAGTTCTGTATGAACCTGGGCAAGTGACCTTTAAAATCCCACTCGTGAAGTTGTTGTAATATGGCATAGCGCCACGTTGTGTCATATGCTTTCTCTATGTCAAAGAGTACACCTATTACGTGCTGCTTAGCCACATAACCTTCTTGGATGAAGGTTTCCAAACGTACGAGGTGGTCGATTGAACTCCGTCGCTGTCGAAATCCACACTGAACATTAGTAAGCAAGCCACGAGATTCCAATAGCCACATCAGGCGCTTATTGACCATCTTCTCAAACAATTTGCAGAAGCAACTAGTTAGAGATATGGGTCGATAAGAGCCGGGTAAAGTTTTGTCTTTACCTGGTTTCAAAAGCGGAATTAAAATAGCCCTACGCCAGGCGTCAGGAAATCCGTCCGATAACCATAACGAATTTAGGAAGAGCAGAATAATCTCAAGAGATTGGTCAGTCAGGTGGATGAACATTTCATTGTGGAGCTTGTCTTCGCCCGCGGCCGTTTTCCTTAAGGAGTTGATGGCAGTGCGCAATTCCCATAACGTGAAAGGCCGATTGTAACACTCAGTATTGTCGGAAGCAAATGTAAGCCGTTGTTGTTCGCTTCTTCGTTTCCGTTGAAGAAAAACTGCATCGTAGCGAGCGTTGCTGCTTACCGAAGCAAAGTGACTGGCAATCACCGACACTACGTCATGCGGTGAAGTAACAAGCGCACCATTGTTAAGGATGGCCGGAATAGAAGACATTGGGCGTCCGCAAATAGACTTAATCTTCTTCCACACTGTGCTGGAATTTGTATTATGGGTAATTGTGGAGACGTAGTCCCTCCACGAATTCTTTTTACTCTGTTTAATGATGTATCGGGCCTTGGCCTTCAGGCGCTTGAAGGCTATCAAGTTCTCAGAAGTAGGGTATGTATTGAATTGTCTATAAGCTTTTTTCCGGGCTTTAATTGCGTCTGCGCATTCTTTGTTCCACCATGGAACAGGTTGGTGACGCTGTTTACCGGCAGTCAATGGTATTGCAACGGATGCAGCATCTAGTAAACATTGGCAAACTTCAGCCAGAAGTTCGTTGGAATCACGAAAACGAGTGAAGTCTACTTTTTTCAATGCAGACTCACTCAGGTCTTGATATTTTCCCCAATCAGCTTGATGTAATTTCCATCGTTGTTCTGGACGAAACACTGGTCGGTTGTTTGCGAAATGTATCTCAAGTGGAAAGTGGTCACTACCATGAAGATCATCCAACGTAATTAACTCCAAGTCCAGGGACAGGATGGGTGTGCACATCACAAGATCTATTGCTGATAAGGTTCCAGTGTAAGATGTGAAATGTGTCAACTGGTCCGAATTTAAGGCTATTCCACCGCGTTTTTCTATTTTCCAAAATATGCTACAAAGTTAAAATATAGTGAATGGCTTTGAAACATGGCTATTTTAGAAAATCAAAAATATTTTTTCCAAATTTTTCTGATCCGGTACACGGCCAATATAGCCACCTCAAAATAATTTCAAACTTCAATTCGCCAGGGCACACCATTCAACGTACGGTGATGTGCTTTTGTGACATTAATTTTTAACTGTTTTTCTATGGACTGACTGAGAGAAAACAGATTTATTTTAACAATTGTCTTTCCAGCGAATTTTTTCGTTTGGCGGTATTTTTTACCGATTTGTACTGCCAAACGAAAAAATTCGCAGGGAAGACAATTGTTAAAATAAATCTGTTTTCTCTCAGTCAGTCCAAAGAAAAACAGTTTAAAATTAATGTCACAAAAGCACAACCCCCTACGTTGAATGGTGTGCCCTGGCGAATTGAAGTTTGAAATTATTTTGAGGTGGCTATATTAGCCGTGTACCGGATCAGAAAAATTTGGATTTTTTTTTTTTGATTTTCTAAAATAGCCATGTTTCAAAGCCATTCACTATATTTTGACTTAGTAGCATATTTTGGAAAATAGAAAAACGCGGTGGAATAGCCTTAAGAGGGAAACGTTTGCGTTCTGCACGAAATCTGCCACAACATCGCCTCTACGGTCTGATGTCGTTGAGCCCCAGTCTACATGGTGAGCATTAAAATCGCCAGCCAATATAAACGGTCTCGGCAGTTGAGCAATAACTGCTGCCATATCACCTCTAGTAAAGTTGAAAGATGGCGGTATGTATATAGAGCAAAAAGTGATAGGAGTGATCAGATGTGCTGTAACTGCAATAACTTGAAGACGAGAATTAATATTAACATGAGTGGCATGCACAGAGTCATGTACCATAATGGCGACACCCCCCTGTGCACGGTCACCACCAGTGAAATCAAGACGGTATATTGTGTAGTGTTTGAATTTTGGATTGTCAGTGAGTTTAAAGAGAGTTTCCTGAAGTAGAATGACATTAGGTTGTCTGTCTCTAACAATGATTTGCAGTTCTTCTCGGTTTGTGTAGAAACCTCGACAATTCCACGAGATAAAGTTGGCTATAATGTGGGTGGTGTTTGAAGTTTGAAAAAAATACTAATGAGAGGTTTATTCAACGAGTGTGGTCAGAAACCATGTCCTCTTCCGAAGAACTGAACTTTCTTCGATCGATTTTTTTGTTTTTTGTGCCAATATTTGTTTGAGCACGTTGAAGAACAACAGTGGGAATCAATGAATCCACTGTTGTTGGTGTAGATATTTTTTTAAATGCACTAGTAGTAGTGCTGGAAGATGTTGCTACTGGTGCGCTCAGCTTACGTGCAGAAACACAACCCTCCACTGAAGGAGATCGTGCTGGTTGCATCTGCGGCGTTGATGTAACAGCATTTTGCTTTTCTGAAGGTGAGCAGTGTTTATTAGGAATCGCATTCGGCATTGAATTTCTTGAATTTTTTAAAAATTCAAGGACTTCACCGAGTTGACAAGTCAAGGTTTCAATTTGTTTCGCCTGTTGTTGCACAGTTTTAGACAAACTGTTGTACCGTCTCCTGCAAAGCGTGGTTTTGTGCCAGAAGTTCTGCTTCTCTACTGCTGGAGGACGAACTCTGTACTACCGAAGCAAATGAAACGGAAGAGGTTACTGGCTGTGCCGAACCAATGCGCCGTCGAGCCTCAAGAGGGGAAATTGTTTCCGTGATTGATAATTCCAGGATTGCTTGTTCTTTTAACCACATTGGGCATGTGCGTAATCGAGCAGAATGTGGGCCCTTGCAATTTACACAGCACGGCTTCTCCTGACAAGGAGGGTGTGACCACGCGCTTTGAAAGTGATTTGGTCTTCACAGTCAAGTTGAATTGCATTGGCAATCTTATTAAAATCTTTAATGTCGCGGATAATGATAGGCGGTGGAAGTGGCTGCTTCTTACCAGCATCGTGTGAGTCTTCACCATTGTTGTCCACCTCTATGTTGATGTCGTCAGTGCCCGGGCCTGGCCCTGGGTTTTCATTGAATGGGTTGGAGCTATCAAGTGCACTAAACTTGTTAGAAACAGGAATATTTGATTCTACTTTTTCTCGCTTACGCTTCTTGGAGTCAACAGCAGGTGGTTTCTCCGTGTTTTTTATAAGGAAGTCTTTAACTTGTGAACCACGTGAGTTACCGAGAGAATTGCATCTCTGTCTTGTCAGCTTTTTACTACTAGTGGGCTTTAAGCCACCCTGGTCATTTTGGTCTCCTGTTGGAGCCATGTTTAGTCGCAGGCAAGTTAGAAATATGGTAAAGTAGATGTTTCCCCGAAGGGGTGGTCAAACTTTAACAATAAAGGTAGTCATAATAATAAAAAGTATGAATAGTCAGGAATAAAATAATGGCTTGCTTGTCAGCAAATAAAATTATTAAAAATGTTGGTATATAGGCATGAAGCCAGTCGCAATTATAATAAAATAAACAAGGGAGGGCAAGCGGAAGTGGATTAGGGCAGGTTGGAGTACCCTGCTATAATCCCTACAGGGCCTAACGCTTATCCCCCAGTCCTATTTAACAACCACCATTGCCCCTAATGCACAATGGTGAATGACGAGAGCTTCTAAAAGCCAAGCAGGTCCTAACCTAGGGATGATGCACGGGGGAGCTCACCCCTAGTGGGTTAAGCCCCGTACACCTTCCAAAGTCGACACTCGAAGGCTAATCTGGATGTCGGTCTTGTGTCTTGGGACTGAAGAATGGCTCCTCTTCGGCGGACACTACAGAGAACTACCTGGGGTCGCAGCTGGTTGCATCCCTGGGTAGCCCCAGACGTGACGACGAGCAGCAGCGGTCAGAAGGTGCGGAGCAGCTAGGTTCTTTACTTTTGAAGGCTAAATGCTGACCAGGCGTCTTGTTTCTTCATGTTGTCTTGAGTTGATATGAGCTGGACAGGGCTGAGTTGCTGTGTGTGCCTGCTGATGCCTCTGGTGGCTCAGCTGGGCTATTGCACAGCAGTCGATGTTTTTCAGCTGGACTGTACAGTTCCCATGGCAGCAGTTGAAGTCTGGCCTGCTTCCTGCTGCCAGCTGTGAGTCATACACGTGTACGTGTAGTTAGGTCATGCACGTGTAACTATAGTAGTATTATTGATCCGAACTGGTCCGTACTTGGGCTCTTCTTGCACTCACTAGCTTCACTGTGAGCTGCGCTACACTGATCCTACCTCCACGACTGCTGCCGACTGACCGCAGTACTCCCATTGCAATACGGGTTTTAAGAGATGGTGGTCAATGTTACTTTTGCCAGATGTGGGAAAAGTCATACTTTATCTCGCGTGCGCTTTTTGAATTGATTGAACTTTTGAAAATTGAATGTACATGTTGTGGGGAAGGCATACTGAAGATTAAATACCCATACTATTTAAAAAACAACACAATCGAGAACCCGGCACAGAATAAAAAGTCGTGCCTGACGAATGTTGATGGTGAGGTATCACTGGACAAAGCCCACTCAAACTATTACCAAATCCAAACACAGATGGCAGTTTGGAAGGCAGTTTTACTGTGATTTTATTCTATGGACGGAGGAAGAGTGTTTCATACAACAAATTTTACCGGACGAAGAAATGAAACAAGAAATGTTCGAGAGCGCATTGAACGTTTTAAAAAGTGCAATATATATATTATATATGCAATATATAAAATAATAGATGACATTATGAGTTTGTTATGATAATGCATAACCTGTTAGTACAACATAACAGTTTTCTCAGTGTATGCAATATTTCGTGACACGTCTGAAAGATATAGGGTTGCACAAGCCTTTTGATTGTTCTTTCATAAACATGGATATTGTGGGCGAAACGCAAAAGGGTCTGCGTAGTACGTTTACTTTTCGATGTTCAATGTGTAATTGTGAGTGGCGAATCCCGACTGAAGACCCGGAAACTCAGAACTAAACACCTCTTGCATGGATGTAAACACCACAGCCGTTTCGGGGACAATCACGTCGGGTGGTGGCTACACTCAACTCAAAGAAATGGTATCCGATCTTGACATGCAGTGTATGACAAAGAAAACCTGGACCAAATATCATGACAAGCTCGATGATGTCATGCATCAATCGTCACTTCAACTAATGATCCAAGCTGGGCTAGAGGAGGCGATGTTGCGCGAGCTGCAGGCGACGTGGATGCATCGGGGGCGCCACTAGTAATCGTCGTTGCCGACGGCGCTTGGACAAAGAGGTCTTATCGCGTCAACTTCAATTCTGCTTCCGGAGTGGTGAGTACCAATATAATTGTTGTGTGCTTCAATGTATTTACTAATATTTCACCTGTAGTGTGATATCAAATACAGCAGCGTTTTGTACTAATTTCCACAAGCCGATCATAGCGCCCCTTTGAATATGTATATTGTATGAGGTGCGTTATGGCCCGTTTTCTCTGCCATTTATTGCTTCAACTTTCAGCAAACTTTAATAAATGAATATCTTATCGAAACATAAAAAAAATGAAGTATTTTCACACAAACAAGTAATGCACATAATTATGCATAATAATGTGCACAACAAGCAACAGTAAACAATATAATTATTCTAAAATTGCCGAAATGTATAACAAAAAGTAGGGATATTGTTTCATTGCATAATTGTATCTAAGTAAGCGGTAACATTTACCGTCATATTAAATATGGTGGTTGCATTGCATTCCAATATACATGACATGATTGATTGATTATCGTCTTTATTCATGGCGTGATTAAAGCCTGTTAGGCCTTCTATTCCATCTAACCATTTCATAATGACAACAAATTGTAACATTATTTATTACATTATTACACTTGTTAACTTTTAGAACTAATGTTTGGATAATTAAACAGAAAGATTAAATGAAAAGAACATATATTATGTATAACATGAATTGGATTGGATATTGCTTAACGTCTCATATTTATGCAACTTGGCTAATCGAGACAAAGGGAGGGACGTAAGGGGTGACGCGGAGGGACAAGGGGTTGACAGGCCTGTGCTGGTCATAACCAGCCACAAGCGTATGGGGAGGGCAGGGGTTCCCCCACGTCGTGGTCGTCTCCGTCTGTGTCATCATCCGTCCGTGTTGTCATTGTCGTCGCCGTCGGGGAGGTAGTCAAAGGGAAGAGGGGAAAGTCCCCGACTTTGCATCAAGCGGCGTGTAGGAAAGTGCCAATTTCACGTCCGGATGCCTACAGGCGCAATCGATCTTCTAACACCGCACGAGGGACGGCCTGAAGCCTAACGGACGCCCCGCACGCGGTAGGCATACAACCGACGCAACCTGCAGACAGGCCCATTGCTGTCATAGCCATTAATTGACCAGGTAACTCATAACCTACTTGTTCCAGGTCATCATCAGATAGCGGCCACTGGAGATAATGGGAAGGAGTGATGATGTTGGAAAGGATGGGTTAAACTGGGTGGGAACGGTGGAGTGCTTGTTGCAGAGAGGGCCGGCAAGTATGGAAAAGAAAAAAGTGAAAGAAGAAAATAAATATGATTAAGGCTGTGTGAATGAAAAAAGGTGAGATAAAGAGTTGCAGGAGAGCTTTCTCTGCAACACGCACCCCAACCGGCCAGAGATCGCCCTTGGTTTCGGGGAATACACTACTCCCTCCTCACAGGCCAAACCACAAGAAGGTTGCGAGTTGGACTTTGTTGGCCCTTGCAGATCAGGAATCAATAATTGAATTGTCGTGGTATGGTGACATCCAACAACATTTTCAAAGCAAAACTTATTTCGGATACATGTTCACCGCCGCTCGAGCCAGCTCTTTTTCCTTGTTCAACAAACTTTCCTCTATTGGCTCTATTGACTATTGCTTAACGTCTCATATTTGTGCAACTAGGCTAATCGAGACGAAGGGAGGGACGTAAGGGATGACGTGGGGCTCTGCCACATCCAACATCTCTTACACCTTTCTAAACGTCCTGTTGACTAAATGAACGTGTAAATCAGGCAAGACACCCTGAACACAAAATTTAGCTCTCACTTCATTAGCCATCCGAATATCAATTAATTTAATCTTGTCGTAAACATAGTCCATAACAGACTCCCCCTTTCCGCTGCACCCTTTTACTTATCTCTAAAATCCAGTAGTTCACATCATCCCCCGATTTTTTGCAAAAACGCTTTAGAAAGTTCACCCTCCAAGCTGCCCAGGTAACAACCACCTCCCAACTTCTATGCTTGTCCTATTCTCGAGAGCCTCAAACCAATTCAGAGACCGTCATTATCGTTAGATATGGTCGATTGTCATCGTTGTTCGTCCCTAGTACAAATCTAAATCAATTATTTCCATGCACATTATCTCCACTTACAGGCAGTATGCAGGCACGCACGCACCATCGGCCTGACGCCCGTAATAAGAGGGAGTGTCGAGGCCCGCAAGGCATTGAAAATGTTAATGTGCTGGCGCTTCTCCCGGCCAACAGACTGCTTGAGGGGGTGGACCTCATCCAAGCATTTGCCGGGGAAGCTGGCTTGCCGGAGCAATTCAACGTCATGATCCAGTACATGAGAAACACCTGGCTCCTGGGGCTGGGCGCCGAGTTCATCTCCGTCTTGAGGCTAGCAAGGCGCACTAACAACGACCAAGAGTCGTACCACAGGTCTCTTGGTCGCCACTTGGGAAGGCCACATGTTGGGATATGGAATTTCCTGTGTAAGTTCAAATAGGTTATGATCGGGTCCATTTATTTCAATATTGAGCGAGTTTCATACTACAAATATTAATTATAACGCAAGCATGCGAGCAATATATGAAATTAGCTTACATTATTTACCTTCTCAAATTGGATGGCTATTATAATTCAAAATTATATAATTGTTAGCCTTATTTCAATACAAGTTACTATAACAACCACAACAACAAACCGTAGGAAGAACTAAAATGATTAATTATGTATTATTATTATTATTATTTATTTTTTTTTTTTTTTTTTTTTTTTTTTTTTGGATATTGCTTAACGTCTCATATTTGTGCAACTAGGCTAATCGAGACGATGGGAGGGACGTAAGGGATGACGCGGGGGGACAAGGGGTGGACAAGCCTGTGCTGGTCAGAACCAGCCACAAGCATATGGGGAGGGCAAAGGTTCCCCCACGTCGTGGTCGTCTCCGTCTGTGTCATCCGTCCGTGTTGTCATTGTCGTCGCCGTCGGGGAAGTAGTCAAAGGGAAGGGGTTCCCCGACGACGACCCAGAGCTCGCCATTAGTTTCAGGGAGTGAAACTCCCCTATTCACGGGCCAAACCGCGAGAAGGTGTCGAGTTGGAATTTGAAGGCCCGAAATGCTAAAACATATTATGATATACCTTCTTTTAATATACAAATAGTCGAGTCAAAATGATTTTGATGGTAATTAAACACCAATAAGAAAAAAGGTTGATATCTGTTGTGTTGTTTCTGTTTACAGATGGTCTCCTGTCCTTATACCTTTCCAGAACCAGGAATTTTATAAGCCTGGATAATGGTATTCCTATCAGGCGCCGAATCGCTCGGCATGTCAGATTGATAAACGGTGCAATCCGTGATCACTCCGATGCGTTCAGCGATGGCACCTTGAATGTGTGCGAGTTGGAATTTGATGGCCCTGCAGCCAGTGGAAGTTCAGCGATTGTTGAAATTTCCACTGCAACCAGGGGAAATCTTAACAATTGCGGAACTGCCACCAGTGGAAATCTCAATTAACGCTGATCTGCAGCCAGTAGAAAGCTCAACGCTCACTAAACTGCAGCCAATGGAAATCTCAACCCTCGTTGAACTGCAGCCAGTAGAAAAATCAACCATCGCTGACCTGTAATTTCAATTCAAGATCAGCCAAGACTTGCTCAAACAACACACACAGCTATAATAGAAGCTAACTCCCTGTGCTGTGGAGGATTTGTAAGAAGTTAACGAAGAGCCTGCACAAAACACGTCTGCCTGCGACAAGAACAACAGACTGACTGCGAATATATCCGACTAGGAATAAATGCTGTACGACTGTACTTTCAATATTGTCGGCACCTTTATTAGTCGGCACAAACCCAATAATTTGATATACTTTTCTTTCTGGAAGGATGAATTGTTGCCTTTATAAGGGAAGTCGTTCCCGGGGAAGACAACGAAGAGCTAATAAAAGCTCTTAATACGTAAGAGTTGAGACGTTTGTTTGGGACCAGTGATGAAACCAGTGAAAGCTAGGAAGCTCCAGTAATCAGTTGCTGCCTACTTCAACAATTCTTTAATCTCCGGAATCTAACAGCCCCTTCACCTGGTTTCGTTGCCCCCACCCAAAGACTCAAGTACCTGCTGCTCACTGTTAAAAAAATAGGGGAATAAACACCTACATTGTATGTAATAAAGTCCACCTCGTGTAGGGGGAAAAATAAAAAACACCAAATGTATGTGTAAATCTCAGTTTACCCTACAATGTGCGGATAATATTACCCAAACATGGAGGGTTTATTCCACCCAATGTAGAGTGAAATTAACACTTTTCTTGTAATAGGAAAAATCCCATTACTTGTTATGTAAAATAACTAAGTATTTAGTGTTTTTCCTCCAACATGTAGTGTGATTTATACTGCCACGTGAGTGTACATTTCACATCCTAGTTATAGTATATTTACCCCTACAATGTAGGGTGGTTTACACACCTCTTATCATCGTAGATATACACTGAACTAGTGTTTATACTTCACCATGAAGTGTGATTTATACTGCAACGTGACTCACGTGAGTGTTCATTTCACATTTTATTTATAGTATATTATTTACCTCTACAAAATAGGGTGATCTTCACACCTACTATCATCGTAGATATACACTGAACTAGTGTGAACAATTGAAGTGTGAACTAATTGAACTTTAAATGCTTATGCGTTGTAATCTTGCAAAAATAATCTGATCATAACTATGTGTAGAAAATGTAATGCTCAAGTACAAGACGAAACCAGAATAACTTTATTTTCCTATACTGAAACCATATTTGAAAATTATTTTTAGAGACCAAGAGTCGTTATTAGACCTTTTATCCGTAGACTGCAATGCATGGGCGGGGAGTATCCATGGCATCTGCAAATTATAGGAATGCCTGGCTCTGGCTGACCACTCAATACAACGTCTATAGAATGTAGACAAGATAAGAGATCAAGACTCGGTGCGGTATGCGGCCGGGAGCTTCCGGCCGGCGTACAGCGTCTTGACAATGAGAATTGTGAATTAGTTTAAAACAGCTTCGTTTGCCTTCCCTTGATAATATTTTTAATTTTACCTTCACCTGGGGTCTGACGTAGCCTACCCACATAATACATATCCTTGGGAGAAATGCGTTAGGTCAACGCGTCACTTTCAAATTGGAAACGGTGTTCGGTAAAGTCAAGAATGATATTTGTATAATAAGTAGAGTTGAAGACAGATATAGAGTCCCATTTCTCCAAATCAGCGAAGCGGAATAAGGGTTGCGGTCAAACTCCAGGGGTCCTACTCCACCTAGCGCGTCTTACACAGTTGCCGTACTACTTTGATTTGTGCGAGTATGAATAGCAATTCACAAGGAATTCTGAGAAGTAAATTACTCCACGTGGAGTTGAAAATCTTCGTTGACCAACCACATTCAGAGTTTCGAAGATTCAGCCAATAGGGTGGCTAAAAGAATTCGGAACTACAAAATAAAGAAAGAGGTTTCCTGTTTCAGGCGATTTGGCAACATCGTTAACTAGTTTAGGGGCGCACACTTTCGGAGTTAATAAGCGTTAAATTGGCTACAAGGATTACTTCTTTTGTACAATAATGCGTCTTTGTATGAAAAGTTTTGGGACTCTATATCTGTCTTCAACTCTAAATAAACATTTTTATCTACAGATCAACCCTCCCCCAACCCTAAATTTAAGTTTCATCTAAGAACTTAGAAATGGGTTATTATAGACTTATTATTAGACGAGGGAGCGCAGCGAATGACTCTTGAGTCTTACCATTCAACTCAAATGAGACTTTCTCTGTTCATATATTATTATGAATGACTGAATGAGTGAGTGGGTTCAAACACGGCCGAACCGCTGACATGATTGCACTGAAATTTTAAACAAACATTTTTATAGTGATTAATTAATTGATGATTAATTAGGCACGTGGATGCGTGACTTTACAAGTGTTGTGGGTGCTATTAACATTTTCAGAAAAATTTGTTACGATTTAAACTCACAAGACAAGAAACAAGAAATTGAAAATAGGCTGAGAATGTCACATTTAATTGAAGGACAATGGCTTTTGTTCATGAACCAATCATTTTTATCAAATAATATTTTGAATGTCAGGTGGTGACCAAGGTATAACGAATCTCCACACTCAAGGTTTCCCGAAATCCGCTGTGAGACTGACTTAACCTTGCAATCATTACTCGTATTTCTTAGTCCCTTTGTTTTCCATATAATTGTATGCATATAATCTAGGAATAACAAAATCTATCCCGACCCTGGTTTGAACCCTGGTCTCCCAAATTGCGAGTATATATAGCTATATAGCTATATTTAAAACTGTAGTGAGGTTCATCGCGACGATACTATATTTTCGCAGATATTAAAATATCTATGGATTCTACTGTCGTAACAAACCAACTGTAACACATAGCACTTCACCTCACTCACAGGTAGATAGTAGTTTGTAGCACGCTAGAATTTATTGACCCACAGAGTTCGATTGAGTGACTATTAGAGGGTGATGAATTCAAGACATAAGAATTTT
>JAMZAV010011616.1:0-17439 GCA_024449915.1 Sweltsa coloradensis | reverse complement strand
GCACCCAAGTCCCGAATTTTTGCCCCCATACTTTCGGAGATACGGCAATTCAAAAAGGGGGCTAAGTTTACGCTGACCCCCTAATGAGAATTTCGACTCAAACCAAGTGCATAATTTTGCACCAATTATGCCCATTATTTTGCACCCACTTCCGAATTTTTGCACCCCCCATACTTTAGGAGATACGGCCGTTTCAAAAGGGGGGGCAAGTTTACGCTCATCCCCCTAATGCGAATTTTCGACTCAAAACTATGTGCATAATTTGCACCAATTTTTGCACCATTTTTGCAACCCAAGTCCCGATTTTGCAACCAATACTGTTCGGATACCTGCCATTTCAAAAAGGGGGGGCTAATTTCGCTGACCCCCGAACCCCTGTTATGCGAATTTCGACTCAAAACCAAGTGAATAATTTTGCACCAATTATGCACCATTTTTGCAACCCAAGTCCCGAATTTTGCACCCCGAATACTTTTCGGAGATCGGCCGTTTCAAAAAGGGGGGCTAAGTTTAACGCTTTCCCCCTAATGCGTATTTGCAAATCAAAACTATGTTGCATAATTTTTGCACCATTTTGTTTTTTTTTTTAAATGCATCATTTTGCACCAAAAGTCCCGAATTTTTTGCCCCCCAATACTTCGAGATACGGCCATTTCAAAAAGGGGGAGGTAAGTTTGGGTCCATTAACTTGGCTCTCCCCAATGAGAATCTTGAACCAAAATGTCTCATATTTTTGACACTATTTTTTGCACTTTTTTGCACCCAATTCTAGATTTTTTGCCCCCCCACCCAATTCGCAGCATATCGCATTTTCAAATTGGGGGAGCCAAGTTAATTGTGTCTGCCCCCACATGGAATTTCGAACCGAAAATAGTCTAATATTTTTGCACTTTTTTGCACCCAATGAGATTTTTTGCACCCCCACCATTCGCAACATTTTCACATTTCTATTGGTGGAGCAGTAATCTTTTTTCAAAATCATTTTGAGAAGGTGGGAACCGGCTCTAAATTATCAGCTAATTATGCACTCTATAAATGACAAGATCGCTGATTCTTTGCACCCCTAAACTGTAGAGTCTACAGGGAATGAAAATAACGGAATAAATTCACAAATAAGAATTCGATTTTTAAAGTAAGAAGTAAACGTTTTTCTAAATGATGAAACGGAATTCCAAAAAAGAGGCTCTTAATAAGCTGCCTATAAATGCTCTTCTCCAATGCCAATGCTGTTTTTTTTTTCACCCCTAAACTATAGAATCTACAGGAGGTGAAATATGAAACAAAAAAACAATCATAATTCGAAATAACAAAGAAGGCGTTTGTTATTAAAATACTGTTTTAGTCTGTAACAGAAAGACAAAATTAACGGATCTTATAAACCTGCAATTACAGCACTCTCAAATTGCAATGCGCAGTTATTTGCACCCAAAACTATAGAATCTACAGTGAGGTGAATATGAAACAAATAACAAATAATATTTCGAAGAATCCTAATAAAGTAACGTTCAAAATGATGTATCGAAGGCAAATTGAATAGGCTCTTATTTGCTGGCTGTAAATACTTCTCTCAAATAACCAAGTGCGGTTTTTTTTCACACCCTAAACTATAGAAGCTACGGAGGTGAAATATGAAGACAAAAAACAAATAATGAATTTCGAAAATACAAAAAAGGAACGTTTATTAAAAATACGTAAGTCCTTAACATAAGACAAAATTACTGGAATCTTTAATAAGCTGCAATTAAAGCACTCCTCAAATTGCCAAATGCTCAGTTTGCACCCCAAAACTATAGAATCCTACGTGAGGTGAAATATGAAAAAATAAACAAATTATTATTTCGAATCCTAATAAAGTATCGTTCCAAATTAATTGTTGCGGAAGTCAAAATTAATAGCTCTAATTTTGCTTCTTTACAATACTCTGCTCAAAATAACCCGTTTTTATTGTTGCACTCCCTACACTATAGAATCTCAGTGAGTGAGATAGAATAAATAAACAATAATATTTCGAAATTCCAAATGAGCGATCGTTTATATCAAATCATGGGTCATAATTCAAACTACTATTCTGATACAGCTGCGATTAAAGCACTCTCAAATTGTCCAATGCTTATTTTTTGCACACCCTAAACTATAGGACTCTACAGTGAGGTAATAAGCAATAAATAAACAAATATTATGTTCGAAATCCAAATAAAGTTCGTTTATCAAAATCATGTATCGAAGTCAAAATTACTAGGCTCTAATGAGCGCTATTAATACTCTCACAAATTTCTAGTGCTGATTTTTGCACCCTAAACCTATAGAATCTGCAGTGAGGTGAATAAGAATAATAACCAATAATATTTCGAAATCCAAATAAGTAATCGTTTATCAAAATCATGTATCCAGAATCAAATCTAGCTCTAAATGAGCTGCTATTGATTCTCATCACAAATTGTCAGTGCTGATTTTTGCACCCCTAAACTATAGAATCTGCAGTGAGGTGAAAATAAAAAATGCAATAAACAAATAATTCGAAAATCCAATAAAGTATCGGTTATCAAAATCATTATAGAATCAAAATTTTGGTGGCTCTAAATAAGATTCTGAATACTCATATCAAATACTATAAGTGCTGATTTTTGGGGCACCCCTAAACTATAGAATATTGTTTGTAGGTGAAATAAGAAATAATAAACAAATAATGGTTTTCGAAATTCAAATAAAGCGATCGTTTAATCAAAATCATGTATCAGAAGTCAAAACTACTAGGCTCTAAATTTGCCTGCTATAAAAACTCTCACAATTATCAAGTAATGATTTTTGCACCCCTTAACTTTAGAATCTACAGTGAGAGTGGAATAAGAAATAAATAAACAAATACTATTTCGAAATCCAAATCAATTATCGTTTTATCAATATCATGTTCAAATTCACAATACTAGGCCTCTAAATTAGCTTCTACAAATACTCTCACATCTTACCCAAGTGCTGATTTTTTTTTTTTTTTGGCAAAACCCCCCCCCCCCCCTTAAAAAAAAACTAAAGATCTACAGTGAGATGAAATAGAAATAAATAAACAAATAATATTTCGAAATCCAAATAAAGTTCGGAGGTTTCCAAATCATGTAATAAGAAGTCAAAATTTGTCGGCTTCCTAAATACTCTAAAATATTCTCTCAATAACCACTGCTGATTTTTGCACCCCTAAACTATAGAATCCACAGTGAAGGTGAATGAAACAAATAAACAAATAAATATTTCGAAATCATCTCACAAAATTATCGTTTATCACTCATGTATCAGAAAGTAAAAATTTACTAGCTCTTAAGTTAGCTGCTATGAATACTCTCGACAACTTACAAGTGCGATTTTTGCACCCCTTTACTATAGTTCTCCAGTTTTGTGAAATAAAGAAATAAATAAACAAATAATGATTTCGAATTCCAAATACAGATCGTTTATCAAATCAGTAGCAGAAGCTCAAAATTACTAGGCTCTTCAAATTAGCTGCTATTAATACTCTCACGAAATTATCAAGTGCTGATTTTTGTACTCCTAAACTTTATAATCTGCAGTGAGGGTGAAATAAGAAATAAATACACAATAATATTTCGATCAATAAAGTAATCGTTTTATACAAATCCATGTTATAATAAGTCCAAATTTGTAGGGCTCTAATTAGCTCTATTAATATTCCTCAAATAATCAAGTGCTGAGTTTTGCACCCCTAAACTATAGAATCCACAGTGAGGTGAAATAAGAAATAAATAACAAATAATAGTTCGAAATTCAAATAAAGTATAGTTTATCAAAATCAATGTATCGAAGTCAAAATTACTAGGCTCTAAATAGCTCTATTAATATCTCTCTCAAATAACCAAGTGCTTCTTTCTGCACCCCTTAACTATAGATTCTAACGGTATGTGAAACATGAAAAAATTAACATAATATTTCGAAATCCCAATAAGGTCGTTTATCTAAATACTGTAACAAAGTTGAACATTATAAACTGGGCTCTAAATTATCAGTTATAAATTCTCTCTAAAATTTGCCATGTTCCTGATTATTCGCACCCAAACAGTCTCTTTTAGTGTTTTTGGGGTCCTACATAAATATTTTATTTTCATAAAAGTTTAGTTGTAACGAAATAAATTGTAATTAAATAATAGTCTTCGGCAGTAAAATGTTTTGATTTAAAATATGTATTATTTTTGCACCTGACATGCACAATGTTTTTTGTTTTTTTTAAAAATCATCTGTAAGTTTTTATTAATGAAAACTTTTACAAGATCTAATTATGTCAAGAAGATTATGGGTTCTTTCGATAGGAACAAAATTACCCTCTATCCCAAATAGTGTGAGCAGGATGTTCCTGGGTATAATGTCATTGGAATTCACTATCATCGTCTGTTTCGGGTGGTACTCCACGTATTGACCCAATTGACATTTAAAAAAAAATCCGTTGTGCATAGTGGTGGCATGTTGTGTAAATAATCATGTTCTCTCAAAAATTAATGACACTTAACAGGGGTTTAATATTAAGAATAGTATCAACATCCAAAATATTTTCGTCTGAAATCTAAAAAAAAAAAAAAAATTGGTGTATTTAAAGTTCAATAAATACATGCGTTCCAAAACTTTGTTTGCGAAGAATGCCCCCCGGGGGGGCTACCATTAAGTTGGCCGTACCCAATAATGGAATGTTTTTTAAACACAAGATTGAAGGAGGGGGAACAAAACTAAAAGTTGGGGTGCTAAATGGGATATTTCCGGTACCTCCCTGACATACATACATGTACTGTATGTATGTACATAGGTTACATGTATGTTTTGTTTTAATATTCGGTTTTGTTGGAATTGGTGGGAGGGGTTTGGTGTGGGGAAACTTAATAGCCCGATATAACTACGGAAACGGTAATCGGAAACTATCTTCAGCTCTACTGTGAAAGTTTTCGATGACAAAAGTTGTATCCTTTGGTTTTGGGGCTGGTGTTGTCGGATCTAAGTAGTCTAAAGCTTTTTTTCTTTGTTAAGTTTGTATCATCATTTTGAAATGCGCTTTATCAAATCCTTGATTTTTAACTTATGTCTTGTCACTTAGGTCATGCAATGACCTCACATTGAAATATATGTGTAAGGATGCTTTTTTTTGTGATAATTCCTACCAATAATAATGGAGTTTATTGTGAAAACAATTTTATTATATCTCTTTTTATGTACAACAACTGGTTTTTAACCTAGTAATCACGCAAGAATTACCTAGTGCAATAATACTGCGTGTAGACCTATATATAGAAAATTACACCATGCTACATCAAACGTTCTACTAATGACGATGTCATATTCAATCAGTTGCTCAAATTGTGTCCATGCATTGAATATAAAATAATTGTTGACTGCTAGTATTCATTTTCTTAAATCTGTACAAATACAAACTTCGTGCCTAAGAACAATTTTTTAAATAATTCGAGAAAATATCTGATAATGTAACGGAGTCTACAAATATCAACCACAAATCAGAAACAATCACAACTCACAAAATTCAACCCTCAAAATATGATTAGTCCAGGAATGGTTTACATCAATGACTTTGTTCATAATATTATATTATTTAAATCTCTTTGATACGGGTGGGATTGTCACTCACATACTCGCACACATATCTCAAACTACGGAAATGTTTATTACAATAACACATTCAGAAGTGTAAAAAATCCATCCCGATCGGGGTTCGAAGCTCGAGGTTTTTTCCCACATTCCAGGTAGGCGCATTTGCCAACTAAAACCAAACGATCGCATGGATTTTTTAACTTCTAAATTGTTTAAAATATTAACAGATTCACCGACATGAGTGTTTCCCGACTCTTCCAAATCGGAGAAAAAAAATACGTAAGTGTGTTTTGATTGCATTATTAGAAAATTCATTAGCCGATACATTAATATCTAACACAATTTCCATATATGATTTAATAAATTCAGTCGCAGGATCTTCCCTTCTCTCCATGGGCGATTTAGTCAGGACCGGTTTAATATGCTGCTGTCTAATCGAACAATTCTCCCTTGCACAATACTTATGAAGAGTTTACAACAGAGTATAAATCCTGCCTGTTTGTTATTTTTTAGTTGGTCCATCTACACAATAATATTGTGTAATGAAAGTAAATAAGTAAAATGAGATTCATTTTCTCTGTCAATATTCAGAGTGAGCACATAGTAGAAGAAACATAATTAGTATTATAACATTAGTTTTCATAATAAATATTGCTTTGCGTTTGAGTGGGTAAAATGAAAGTGTACAAAAACGTAATCAAATGTTTCGATACTCAAAACATATTTCGCACCTTATGGAGACTCTACGAGGCGATAAAATACTATAGGCTCTAATACAAATTTACACTTCACGTTCCCCCTTCCTATCAGCGCAGTATCAATGTCCGAGAATTTAGTGATACTTTTAATCTACTAGGAAGCTTTGCGCAAACGCTTTTTCTGGCGCGGGTGTTGATGAGCGGTTATTGGTGCATTGAGCTGCCATGTGTTTCCATGAAGTGCGATTACGCCTCAAATTTTCACAAGATATGTTTATTATAAAATTAAGGATTTGGTGAAAAAATTTTATATTCGGATGAAAGCATGTAGGTGTTATAAGTCGAATACATGTTTTTTAAATCGAAAAAAATCGTAAAATTGTGATTTTCAAGAAAAATAATTTCTTGATTGCACTCAAAATTCACACACATATAATACTTCATAAATTAAGGTTCTTTGCAAAATTCATTACACTCGGATAAAGTATATAGGTGTTCTAAGTTACGTTTTTTTTTTAAATAGAAAAAATCTTAAAATTGCAATTTGTCATAAGAAATAATTTTCGATTGGCGCTCATAAAGAAATAAATAAATAAATATATTTTTTATTTGAGTCTACTCCGTCAGTTATATAACTGATTTTCAGTGGGGGCTTTAAACGTCAAAGCGACAAGCCCAACCATGCAGCCCCGCTCAATCGACGCAGTAAGTCGATAAACCAACCAAAGACGATATTTTAATAGGAAATATAGCAATCATGGTATTGACATCCGAACACCACGCGGAATCAACGCCAGAATCAACAGGCCGATTCAGAACCACTCTGAAATTTTATTATGTGCTTCGTTGCTAGCGGCTCCCAGTCACCGAGGGTTACAAACGGTGAACGTGGCAGTTCTAAGTTTAGGGATTTTGAAGGTCTCCATAAAATTAAGCGCACTTAGTATCGATTAGCCGGGAATCGTGCTAACAAACACACAAATTAGGAAAAAAATCGTTAAAAAAATTGCGAATTATGATATTAAGAAACATACAAATTTTTTTGATGTGTGCCAAGATTTGCAGCAAAAATATATTAATTCAAAAATGAAGGTGGTGGAAAAAATCATCACAATCAAGATAAAGCATGTAGGTGTTAATAAGTCGAGGATTGTTATTTTTTTTTTTAATCGTAAATTGCGATTTTTATGAAAAATAATTTTGATAACGCTCAGATTTTACACGATATATCAATTCCATAAAATTAAAGGTAATGTGAAACAATATTAACATCGGATAAAGCATGTATGTGTTATAAGCCGAAGAAATGTTGTAAAATTGAAAAAAAATCGTTTAACTGCGATTTTCATGAAAATATTTTTCGATCGGATTTTCCTACGTGGCAGTTCTAAGTTCATAGATTTTCAAAGGTTTTTCCAAAAATTTAATAATCCAATGGAAGTATCGGTTTAGCCGGAATCGTGTTAACAAACAGCCAAAATACAATGAAAAACGCCGATTTTTTCTCCATGTAGTGAATTAAATCTTCGCTTCGTTCGTTACGCTCATCCAAAAAATCTTTTCCATCAACAGATATCAATTTTATAATCGATCAATTTTGGCTCTCATTCTCAAAACATAATAAAATACATTCCCAAACAAAATACAATATTGCTTTGGTGGACGCTTAGGGTGCTTCAGCAAAACCGCATTGCGCTATTGATATTACATCACTTACAAACGAGCCCAGTTTTTTTTTAAATTTCGAGGTTGTCACCCAGATCTTCATAAGTAAAGAAGTAAATAAATTCCAAAACCGATAATAGCTGGATTCTAGAGAATCAGACATCTGGGAAAATCCTGATGACACATCTTAATTTGGTTGATATAAAACTCCTCTGAATTATCACACGAATGTATTCACGATGTCAATATTTATTACTAGAAGTAGGCCTCCATATAATAATGCAATGTAAATAATCGCACAATGGTTTTGTTTTTGGTGCAAACGTTCAATTACTCATGTGCATTGCTCATTCAGGTAATTGTGAATATAGTGCCGTGAGGAAAGAAACGAATATAAGTTAACTGAAGGATCGATATCACGGATTTTGTCCAAACTTTGATGTTTTAAACATGTAGCTATATTCAACTGACCGATAATCGCTCTACGGACTAGGTTCGAATCCCGCCCTAAGGCATGGTTTTTGTAATCGTCCTTAATCGTCATGTATCACCACTCGTCGTCCTCGAAAAAAAAAAAAAATTGCCTTCGTGTTCTTAATTGATACAGTCCATAAACCACCTACGTCAAACCCCCACCCCGGCGGGGCGGCAAGTGTTATATTTTGGATGAGCGTAGCGAGCGAAGCGAGAAATTCAATTTTCACTGACCCCTCAAAAAATTTAGCTCCAATTTTTTTTTTTGTATTTCGTCTGTTTGTTTCGCAACGATTTCGGGCAACGGCATATGCGATCTAGGATGAAATTGAAGGGGGACTTCGTTTTCTCTGACTTAGACGTGCAAACGTCCCTTTGGGTACAATCGAAGAAATATTTTGTAACGAATACCGTACGTTTTACGATTTTTTTTTCGATTTTTAGTGGCGTATTTTCGTCACATTGGGGATCATTTTGTGAAGGTATTAATAGCCGCTAATTAAGAGCCTAGTAGATTTTGACTTCTGTAATGATTTTGATATAACGATGCTTTATATAATTTAAAAATATTATTTGTTTTATTTATTGCTTATTTCTACCTCACTGTAGATTCTATAGTTAACAGGGTTGCAAAAATCATCACTTGATAATTTTTGAGAGTTTTATAGCAGCTAATTTAGAGCCTAGTAATTTTTGACTTTCTGATACATGATTTTGCGATAAACGATACTTTATTTGAATTTCGACTATTATTTTGTTATTTATTTTCTTATTTCACCTCACGTGTGGATTCTATAGTTTAGGGGTGCAAAAATCACACTTGTATTTGAGAGAATATTAATAGCAATAATTTAGAGCCACAAGTTTTGACTTCCTTTATCATGATATTGATAAACGATTACTTTATTTGGATTCGAAATATTAGTTGTTTTTATTTATTTCTTATTTCACTCTCACTGTAGATATCTATAGTTAAACGGTGTGCAAAAATCATCACTTGATAATTTGTGAGAGTATTTATAGCAGCAAATTTAGAGCCTAGTAGTTTTGACTGTCCTAAAACATGATTTGGAAAAACGATGCTTATTTGATTTCGAAACATTATTTGTTTAATTTTTTTCTTAAGTTCCACCTCACTGCAGAGTCTATAGTTAGGGTTTGCAAAATCAGCCACTTGATAATTTTGAGAGTATTATAGTCAGCCTTCATTTAGAGCCTCGTAATTTTGACTTCTGATACATGATTTTTGATAAACGAGACTTTATTTGGATTTCGAATATTATTTGTTTATCTATTTCTTTATTTCATCTCACTGTAGATTCTTAGTTTGTTGGTGCAAAATCAGCACTTGATAATTTGTGAGAATATTTATAGCAGCAATTTAAGCCTAGTAATTTTGACTTCTGATACATGAGTGTGATAAACGATACTTTATTTGGATTTCGAAATATTATTTGTTTATTTATTCTATTTCACATCACTGCAGATTCATATAGTTTAGGGGTGCAAAAATCAGCACTAGATATTTGTGAGAAGTATTAATAGCAGCCTCATTTAGAGTCCTAGTAATTTTGACTTCTGATACATGATTTTGCTTAAAACGATCACTTTATTTGGATTCGAAATTATATTTGTTTATTTATTCTTTATTTCACCTCACTGTAGTCTCTATAGTTAGGGGTGCAAAAATAAGCACTTTGACAATTTGAGAGGCTTTAAGAGCCCAGCTCTAATAGCATAGTTATTTTGAATTCTTGACCCATGATTTTGATATAAACGATCCCTCATTTAGGATTTCGAAAATATTATCTGGTTTATTTATTCTAAATCTCACCTTTCTGCAGATTCTATAGTTTAAAGGGATGCAAAATAACACTTGGTTATTTGAGAGGTATTACAGCAGCAATTTAGAGCCTATTAATTTTTGACCGTTCTTGATTACTTATTAGTTTTGAACGATACTTTATAGGATTCGGAAATATTATTGTTTATGTTGTCATATTTCACCTCACCTGTAGATATCTATAGTTTTTGGGGTGCAAAAATGAGCATTTTGGCAATTTGAGATGATTAATTACGCAGCTATATTAAGATATAGTAATTTTGTCTTCTGTTACAGCTTACAGTATTTAATAAAACGTTCCTTCTTTGTATTCGAATTATTATTATGTTTCATATTTCACCTCCTGTTAGATTTCTATAGTTAGGGGTGGTAAAAATAACAGCACTTCGGCTATTTTGAGAGAGCATTCATAGCAGCTTATTCAAGCAGCCCTGTTTTTTGGAACTTCCGTTTCATTATTTAGCAACCGTTTTACTTCTCTACTTTGAAAATCGAATACTTCATTTGTTAATTTATTCCATATTTCACCCCTGTAGATTCTACAGTTTAGGGTGCAAAAATCAGGACTTGTCATTTTAAGAGGCATAATTAGCTAGCTAATTAGAGCCCCGGGCGTCCCACTTCTCTAAAATGATTTGAAAAAGCATTAACTCAGGCCTCCCCCAATTTGAAAGGTGAAATGATGCGAAATGTGTGGAGGGTTGCAAAAATCTAGATTTGGGTGGCAAAAAAGTGAAAAAACACTAGTGGCAAATTATAGAGAATATTTTCGGTTACGAAATCCAATGTAGGCGGGAGCCACCAATTAACTTGGCTACCACCCAATTTTTTTTGTGAAATGCGAATCGCTCCCGACATTTGGTGGGGGTGCAACAAATCTAGATTTAGGGTGCCACAAAAGCATTGCCCAAAATAGGTCTTTGTTTTTAGTGCAAAAATATGAGACAATTTCCGAGTCGAAATTCCATGCTGGGGGAGCACCCATTAAACTTGGCCTCCCAATTTGAAAATGCAAAATGCTGCCAAACATGGTAGGCGGTGCAAAAATTCTAGATTTAAGAGGTGCAAAAAAGCTGCAAACGATAGCTGCAAACAATATGAGATTATTTTCGGTTTCGAAATGCCAAAGTGGTGGACAGGCCACCTTTAACTTGGCCTCCCCTAATGAAAATATGAAATCGCTGCGGAAATGGTGGGATTGGGGGTGCAAAAATCTAGATATTGGGCTGCAAAAAAAGTGCCAAAAAATAGCTGCCACAAATATTAGACTATTTTCTGAGTTTTCGAGATTCTCATCTGGGAGAGCCATACGTTAAATGGACCAAAGATACAGCCCCCCCCTTTTTGAATATGGCCGTATCTCCGAAAGTATTGGGGTGCAAAATTCGGGGACTGACCTTGGCGAGTTGCAAAATGAGCATAATTGGTTGCAAAATTATGCACATAGTCTTTGAGTTAATATACGCATTAGGAGCGGAAAGCGTTAAAACTTAGCCCCCCCTTTTTGAAAACTGCCCGCTATCTCCGAAAGTATTGGGCGTGCAAAATTCGTGGACTTGGGTGCCAAAATGGTGCATAATGCGTGCCAAAATTAATTTACTGGTTTTTTTGATGTCGATAATTCGCTATAAGGGGGAAGGGTCAGCGTAAACTTCAGCCCCCCCTTTTTGAAATGGCCGTATCTCCGAAAGTATCTTTGGTTTTTGTCCCAAATTCGGGACTTGGGTGCAAAATTTGGTGAAAATTGGTAGCAAAATTATGCCCACTATTTTTGAGTCGAAATTCGACATTAGGAGGCGATAGCGTAAACTTAAGCCCCCCCCTTTTTGAAAAAGGCCGTAACTCCGAAAGTATTGGCGGGCCAAAATTCGGACCGTTAGGGTGCACAAAATAGCAATGGTGCGCATAATTGGATGCAAAATTATGCACTTGGTTTTAGAGTCGAAATTCGATCAATAACGGGCAGTCTAGCGTAAAAAATTAGCCCCCCCTTTTTGAAATGGACCGTAGCCTCTATCCGAAAGTATGAGGGTGCCAAATTTCGAGGACTTGGAGTGCAAAATGGTGCATAATGGTGCAAATTATGCACTTGGTTTTGGCGAAATTGCCATAAGGCGGGGTAGCGTCAAACTTTAGCCCCCCCCTTTTGAAATTAGCGCGTATACTCCGAAGTATTAAGGGGTGCAAAAATTGGGGACTGGCGTGCTAAAATTGTGCGCCATAATATGGTGCAAAATTAATGCACATAGTTTGAGTTGACTAGTTGAAATTCGCCATTAGGGGGATATGCGTAAACTTAGCCCCCCCTTTTTTGAAATGGCCGTATCTCCGAAAGTATTGGGGTGCAACAAAATCGGGACTGGGTCGAAAAAGGTGCAATATTGGTGTCAAAATTATGCACTTGGTTTTGAGGTCTGAAATCGCATAAGGGGTGCCAGCGCCTAAACTTAAGCCCCCCCTTTGATTGAAAATGGCCGTATCTCCGAAAGTATTGGTGGTGCAAAAGTCGGGACACTAGCCGGTGCAAAATGGGAATGGCAATATTGGTGCAAAATTATGCACTATGTTTTGAGTCGAAATTCGCATATAAGGGGGGAGTTCCGCGTAAAACCTTAGCCCCCCCTTTTTGAAATTGCCGTCCATCTCCGAAGTATAAGGGCTTTGCAAAAATTCAGGAACTTGGGCTAGCAAAATGCGTTCATTATTGGTGCAAATAATTATGCACTTGGTTTTGAGTCGAAATTCGCATAAGGGGGGTCAGCGTACACTTAGCCACCCCCCTTTTTTTGAAATGGCCGTTATCCCGAAAGTTATTAGGAGGTGCCAAATTCGGGACTTGGCAGGTGCAAAATGGTGCATAATTGGTGCAAAATATTCACTTGGTTTTTGAGGCGAAATTCGCATAAGGTCTCGGAGCGTCAGCGTAATTAGCCCCCCTATTTCTGAAATTGGCCGTATCTCCGAAAGTTATATAGGGTGCAAAATTACGGCGAATTAGGGTGCAAAATGGTGCATAATGGTGGCAAAATTATGCCACATAAGTATTTGAGTTGAAAATTCGATTAGGGGGACTAGCGTAAAACTTAGCCACCCCCCACCTTCTCTTGAAACGGCCGTATCTCCGAAAGTATTTGGGTGCGCAAAAATTTGAGGACTTGGGTGCAAAATGGTCTGACATATATTGTGTGCAAAAATTATGCACTTGGTTTTGAAGTCTGAAATCGGCATAAGGGAGGGGTCAGCCCTGTAACACTTAGCCCCCTTTTTGGAAATGGCCGTATCCTCCGAAAGTATTCGGGGTGACAAAAATCGGGACTTGGGTGCAAAATGGTGGATAATTGGTGCAAAATTATGAACTATGTTTTTAGAACGAAAGTGTTTTTTGGTGAGGCGGGTGGACAAGTTTCACGCGAAGCCTTATCGTTCGGTCTATCAATGATATAAGCAAGCGGTGCATAATATCTTGAACACTGGGGGCGGGGCACCGGGTGGTTGCGTGCGGGGGGGGGTGCGGCTATTAAATTTTGATCTCATACGTTGATTGGTTCAGGGATATGGCCAACCACAAACTCGAAAATCGCATGCTACTACCCACTTTTAAGCATCGCCATGTATATTAGGATTTTATGATAACTCGAAAGTTTTTAACAACCTAATTTTATGCATCCAAAGTTGGCTCACCGTTGTTGAAGCTCCTTACGATTATTGTCTTTAATTTAAAACAATTATATAAAAAAATATCAATGTTTATATTTAAAACCTTGCAAGCTGCAAAAGAATGTGCTTAGCTGACCTTGACAGCATACATGAAGGTCAGCGTAAGGAAGATCCATAGCAACATCGCTTTTGCGGAAGATAAAATGATGACAAAGTTTAACATTTTTTCTTAATTTGGCAACATTTTTAGTAATTTTCTTTTCGTTGCTTCAGTTAAGTGTCTTATTCAACTTCGAAGCACGTTTCCAGGCAAGTAACAATAAGTTTATCCAAATCGTATCTCTTGACATATAAAACTATGATAAAATAATAAAAATTCTCATTCATGTATAAACTAAGTTAAGCTGTTGCACCTATAGTCCAGACATTAGAGGATCCTAATATGTGGTATTGTTCTCTAAGTATATTATGCAAGATGGAGAATTGATTCTCTAATGTTCAAATTCACAAAATTGTGTGGGTAAATTGAACCGTTTAAAGCATGCTTCAAAATTGCACCTTTTATCATAATAAAATACATTTAGAAGGTTCTGGCATTCTTGTTAACAAAATCATTCATTGAAAAAATCCACGTATTAAAATTCTTTCTACTTCCTAACACCAACCATATTCTCGTTACTGAAATCACACTCAATTCATGGACGTAAACATTTTAGGTATTTCATATACTACACACATGCAACACATACACTACATACACCACATACACCACATACACCACATACACACATACACCACATACACCACATACAACACATACAACACATACAACACATACACCACACATACAGCACATACAACACATACAACACATACAACACATACAACACATACAACACATACACCACATACACCACATACACACATACACCACATACAACACATACAACACATACACCACACACAGCACATACACCACATACAACACATACAACACATACACCACACACAGCACATACACCACATACAACACATACAACACATACACCTCACTAATGGTTAGGTGAATTTATGTTAGATAGTTAACTTATTCACTGATTGACCCTCTATCGCCAATTTGGTACATCTCTTACGGCCCGTGTATCCTTCTTTCTTCATACTCTCAGATAATGAACAATACTAGGGCACTATATGCACTTGCCTTTTATCTGTATTATTTCATTCCCTACTTGTATTATTTTGATTTGAGAGAAATGCTGCAAAAACGCACCTAAAGGTTACTGAAGTTGTGTTCCGCAAAGGCGACCAGAACGACCAGTCTGCGACCAATGATATTTAAACAAACATTATTTGCACCAATGACAGATCAGATTTGCAAGAAACGTGTGCGATGCGTTGCTGTTTTGATTGTTGTGGTTGAGACCAAGAAGCCCGAGTTTTAGAAGGTCGTGGGCCGGTCTTTGAGGAAATCGCGGTTATTTCATATTCTTTAATTGAAAATCATGGAATAATGTCAACTACCGATGATGTGCCTTTAACTACACATGGCTAGACAATAAATAATCCATTCGTACACTCATATAATTAATTTATTTATTGGATGAGCGTAGCGAGCGTAGCGAGCGAAGCGAAAACTTCAATTTCACTGACCCCCCAAAAAATTTAGCTCCAATGTTTTTTTTTGTTTGTTTGTATTTTTGTTTGTTTGTTCGCTGGATCTACCGGGCAAACGGCATATACGATCTTGATGAAAATTTGATGGGACCTTCGTTTTCTCTGAACTTAGAGGCGTATTGTTTTTGGGTACAATACAATCGAAGAAATATTTCTCATGAATATCGTACTTTTACGATTTTTTTCGATTTTTAGTGCGATATTCTCGTCATATTGGGCCGATTCTGACCAAAGGGGTGGGGCTACAACGTTCATATTTCACATGGACATTAAGATCATGGTGATGAAGTACCTTTTGAAAGAAAAAGTTGAAAAAGTTAACTAGAATCCATAGAAATAAAGGTTTAATATTAGTTTTTCAATTTTTAGTGCGATTTTCGTCACATTTGGGCCGATTCTGACCAAACGGGTGGGGCTACAACGTTCAGATTTCACATGGACATTAAGGTTATGGTGATGTAGTACCCTTTGAAAGAAAAAAGTTGAAAAAGTTAGTCAGAATCCACAGAAATAAAGGTTTTAATATGAGTTTTTTGAGGTTTATAATACCAATTAACAAGTATAACAATAGAAACTTGACAACAATCACCTACAATGCATTCAAAAAGCACTTGCAAAGGAAAAGTGCAAACAAACGCAAACAAAAAACTTACAAAAAAAACGCTCATCCATCAACGCGGCGGGACTTTAGCGTTTTCCTAGTAGTAAATGATAAGATGGGTGTAATATTTAAACGAGATATCACAATTTTTCATTAAAACACGGCCTCGTAGAAGCGCGCACCATTCCTTAGTCAAGGCAGTTCCCAACAATCAGACGTCGAGTGAAACAATGAAAATAACAATCCCCAAGTCGAGCCTAGAATGGTTGATCGGTCGCCTTTACGGAACACAACCTGAATAATGACAATACACTCATTAAAGCGGTTTTATTTTTTCAGTTTGAAGTATCCATGGGACGTGGATGAGTGGTTAAATTTCGAAATATTTACAATAATAGAATCTATCTATCCAGCGCAAGCCGCGCAAATTTTAACCTTCGCCTATATTTTCCTGTTAGACATCGCAATACAAATATGGGGCGAATTCAAAATTCTCAACTACAATCTTGAACATATACGTGAGTTTGCTGAGCAAAAAGTCGACTTGGAGATTGGAACGGAGTCTGTAGAAGGTTCCTTGAGAGTGGTGGATATTCTCGGTGCACCTAGAGACGGAATGATGCTAGAGATCGAGGCCAGTGAGGTTCTGCAAGATGTAAACGAAGAGTCCTACACGGCGGTGGAAATGTCATCCCTAGAAAGCAACATCATGGTTTCAAGGTCAGATGTACACCCTCGAAGAGAAGTAAGTCAAGGTCTGGGCCTAGTCGACACAACTCGACAACTTGACATACTCACGATCGATTGTGTATCAAGTGAAATGAATAGAGCACTTCCGAGAAGCTGGAGGCTAGAAGAAAGTACTCCCAGGGCTGAACGCAGGAGTGCCTTTGAAGGCGGTGAACTGAAGGCTACGAGGAAGGCGGTGAGAAAACTTGCGATCGAGAAGGCCATGGAGACTAGATTGAAGGAATGCGTGAAGCACCATCAAAACATACTAAGGTTGGTACTTGCAATCTGATACTTATTACTTATCTTTGCGTCATCGGTAAGTATATGTGCAAAAGGGTAAAATTAAAATTTTATCAAAGCTTGTTAAGTCACGGGATTCTTTAGCAATGAAATATGGAATATAAAAAAAAAATTCTAAGTGTGAATTTCTTTTAATAACCAATACTCTATTGTTTTTTGTTTTTTTCTGTCTTGATTATTACGATAATAGTTATGTAGTC
>JAMZAV010011615.1:0-20099 GCA_024449915.1 Sweltsa coloradensis | reverse complement strand
CGATGTCATATCTGACATCGAATTTTGTTGCCCAGTCGCTATTCCTATATCTGATGGATGGACATATTCAACGGATATCTGTTGCCTTTGAACTGACCAAACAAACATTATTAGTTATAATGTCATTACCTCGCACAGCGGCAGATATTCGTTGCAGTACTGTTCCATCCATTCAGATCTTAATGCAACTACAATTATTCAGAAGTTAAATAGTTACATCTCGGTGGTCTATTTGGGCTAAGGCGCCTACCTGGAATGTGGGAGAGTCGGGTTCGAACGCCGATCGGGATGAATTTTTTAACTTCTGAATTGTATTAAATATTAACTGATGGAACAAGTAACATGTTTATGATATGAGCACATTTAACCAATTTCACAAACTACCTGCTCCTAAATCTACAGAGGAACTTAAAGGTCATTCAATCGTTTAATACCATCAAAATACCCCCAAAAAACGTATTAATAGTTTTCCCACTCAGCCACATAACTGATTTTCAGTGAAAGATGTTACATTTAATGGCAGCAGACCAAGCCAACTCTGTAACCACCGACACCATCGACGAGCGAACAATGACCAACCAATCTATATCTATTTCAAGCAAGTAAATAGTTGTGTTAAAAGTAGAATATTTTGATAAATATTATTATTTTGCAATTTCATTTTCTGAACCTTTGATGTTTGAATGCTTTTGGATGGCCGTTTTGAATCTACATTGTACACATTTACAAAGCCAAGACTCGTTGTTTAATTTTGTTTTGGTCACATATTATTGCACTATTTTTTGTGATGTGTTTGGTTAACTTATCCAGAGTCACCGTAATATCTTATATGTTATCAAGTAATATATGATTATTGAATTAAAATCTTGTGTCTAATAAAAATCAAATTTGACTGTTATGGTCCATGGAACGAAATCGTTATACAAACGTTTTAATTAAAAACATTTTTTAAGACAATGCAATCTAATTTCAAATCTAAGTTCACACTGTCACAATTTGATCATTTATAATTTCAATCTCACTTTTTCAATCTTTCACGAACGCAGATGTTCCTTTCATTTAAAACAAAGTCCAATAAAGAACGTTTTTTTAACATGCATAAGCAATCAAGAGAATACTCTTGATGTAGCAAAGAAAGGACTTAGGATTATTAATGTCACTGCCAGCTCGCAAGTTCCGCTAGAACTACTCGCCTTTCTTTTGTTTTTTGTTTTTAAATTTCGCGTACACTTCATGAACTTTACGGCGAAAAGTTTTGCGAGCACCGGTTTTCACATGCATAGTTCACTATTCTATCATAGAAAACTTTTCGAATATTAACGCTTTTATTAACTATGATGCGTTTCATTGTTTCGAAGAAACTGTTTAAACAAATGAAATATTCTGATATATTTAAATTTGGGCGTCTGGTGATATTTTGGGCTGGAATAAAGAATTTTTAAATTCATAAAAATAATAAACCTTGGAAATTCTGAGCAATTTTTGTACGTTAAAAAATATTTTTTACAAATAACAGACAAAAAACATAGGTGCAACTTTTGCTATTTGAATGGGTTTAAACGTTTTTTAAAAACATGAAAACCGAAAAGAGCGGGAATTTTTCTTTTTTGAAAATTCTAAAATATGTTTTACCAAAAACGCATTTTAAAAAATACAAAAAAAAAAAAAAATAAAAAAATACCACAAACGGAAAATTTCCACGGGAAAATCATTAAACCCGTTGATATATCTTTGCGGGAAAACGCCCGTAAAGTTATATGAGTTAGAAAATTTTTAAAACTAAGAAAAAGAAAGAATTTAATAAAAGTGTTTTGTTTTCAAAATTTTCCCTTTTTTACAATGTCCCGAATTTTTATCAATTGGACGATGTAAAAATTTGACAAAATTTCTTTGATTTTTACAATATTAATCTAGATCTTTTTCTCAGTTCTCAAAAGTGTTCCCCAGAAGAATACCCCTTTTTTAAATTTTCTTTTACTTTGGTCTTTTTAATTTAAAAAATTTAAAGTTTATTATAAATGCCATTAATTGTACTCACTAAAAAATGTACAAATAAAAAAACAATTATTAATCCCAAACAATAAAATAAAAAAACCATATCAAATACAAGATTCATTTTAAATGTGACACCCAAATTTAAATTAAAAATTTCAAATTTAAAATTACTTTTTTATTTTTTAAAAAAACCCAAACCAAAATTAGCCAATTACTACTTTGTTGATTTTATCACGATAATTTTTTTTCGCAAATCGACTTAAAAAAAAAATTAATTTTTTTAAAAGTAAATATGTTGGAGAGAAAATTACCAATTCAAACGAAAAAAAATAATGAAAAAAAAAAAAATAAGCCCACTCTAAGCAAAAAAAGTTTTTTCCCCGCTACAATTTTTAAAAAATTTCAATTATTAATTTTTTCTCGATCTAAAATTAGAAAAAATTTCCGCGAAGGGGGTCGTGGCGCCCAAGTGGGGGAAGGGCCCGGTCGTCGCGACGAGTGCCCCTCGGGGAGAAGCCCGCGACGCTCGGGGCTCGTCGGTTTGGGTCGGGTCGTTCTCGGGCGCTGAGCGGGGGGTCGGCCCCAAAAGAGGGCGTCAACAAACTGGCGGAGGTAAAAGTCACGATCACGCCCTATAAACGTACACGCCGCTACATCTGGGCCGCGACGAATATCCAAAGGGACTTGGGACAGATTTACACCCAGTTTTCGTGGGTACCGAAAGAGGTTTCCCGCGGTTATACGTCCGAACACTGCTTTCCCAAAAACTGCATCAAAAAACTGTTTTCCCAAAAAACCCGCGTCCCAAAACCCCTGCTTTTAAAAACTGCGTCCCAAAAACGGGGTCTAACGCTGGTCCAAAAAACTTCGTCTTTAAAAAACGGGGTCCAAACACTACGTCTAAAAAACCCGTGTTAAACACTTTCTCCAAACACTTTCTCTAAACACTGGTCCAAACACTGCCCTTTCCCAAAAACTGCGTCTAAACACTGCGTCCAAACACTGGCCCTCTAACACGCCCCTAAACACTTTCTTTCCCAAAAACTGCTTTCCCAAACACTGCGGGCTAAAAACTGCGGCCCCAAAAACTGCGTCCCAAAAACACAGCGTCCAAACACCCGCGCCAAACACTGCGTCCAAAAAACTGCGTCCAAACACTGCTCCCAAAACAAAAATGCGTCCAAACACTTGGGTCCAAACACTGCGTCTAAAAAACTGCTTTTAAAACAGCGTTCCCCCAAAAACTGGTCAAAACCCCTGTGTCCCAAAAAACTGCGTCCAAACACTGGGGTCTTAAAAAACTGCATCCAAACACTGGGGTCTAAACACTGCGTTTCCAAAAAACTTCAAACTAAACACTGCCCCCAAAAAACCCGGTCCCCAAAAACTGGCCCTTTTAAACACTGCGTCTAAACACAGCGTCCAAAAAACTCGTCAAAAAAACTGTTCTAAAACAATTCCCAAAAAAACTGCCCTTCCCAAAAACTGCGTCCAAACACTGCGGGCCCAAAAAAACCCGGTCCAAACACAGAGTCCAAAAAATCTGCGTCTAAAAACCCGGGGTTTCCAAAAAAACTGCGTCCAAACACTGTTTTTCTAAACACTGCGTTCCCCAAAAAACTGCGTCTAAAAATGCGTCCAAACACTGTGTTTAAACACTGGTCTAAACACTTTCGTCCAAAAACTGCGCCCAAAAAACTGTGGCCTAAACACCCCGCGTCCCCAAAACTGCCCTCCCAAACACTGCGTCCAAACACGGGGTCTTAAACCCCTGCGTCCCAAAAAACTGCGTCCCAAACATGCTTAAAGACTGTGTCCAAACTAAGCGTATTAACACTATATTTAAAAAAAAAAAACCCCTGTCCAAAACCCTTTGTTTTAAAAACGCGTCCAAAAAACTGGGGTCCTAAACACTGCGTCCAAACACTGTGTCCAAAAACAAAGTCTAAGCACCGAAACTTAACTGTGTCCAAACACCACGTCCAAACTGTGTCCAAACACGATATGAAAAAACTGCGTCCAAACACTGCGTCCAAACTAAGCGTAAAATTTCAAAATTTCTTTAAAAATGTATTTTAAAAAATTTAAATTTTTTAAACGTTTTAAAATTTTCTTGGATAGTGTGAGTTCTTCAAAAAATTTCTAAAAAAGAGGGTTTTAAAATTTAACCACCCAACAACCTAGACTCGTAAAAAGTTAAGTATTACAAAACAGTAACCCGTAACCAACAGTTATCCAGTATATATTATGTTTTATTCAAAGTTGTTGATATGCGGAAGACTCACATGTATTGTACATTAAACTACATGTAAATATATGGTATTTGATTTATTTATAGTTTTATTGCTTCATAAATATTAGCGTGCGACATAAAATGAATATCCAACGACTTGATATGAGAGTTAGCCTAGTTTGAAGAGCTGTTTAAGGTGTTGTGTAGTATTTATCTTGAAACTTAAGTAGGAAATATAGGACGTAGGGAATTCCGAGGATGTGATGAAGAGTAAAGTACGAAATATTTTGTCATGAAACAAAGCTAAAAGCCGTGAGTCTCAAGTCTATCCATCCTTGAGGTACACAGTGACATCGGCGGACGAGACCGGGATCGGTCGTCCCGTCAATTGTCTGCATTTTCCCTTTCCACCTTTTTTGGCGTGACCGAACTTGGGAGCGAACATGGGTTTTTTCCTAACTGCCTTCGCCCATTTCAAATCTATTGTGATGAAAATAATTTATTCAGCGTATTTTTTTTTTTATAATTCCAAATATTTAATAACGTGGTTCAAATGTGTAGCTTGAGTTATGAAATGCGTTTTTTTTCCTAGTGTCTACGATCAAAACTGACTGAAATATATAAATTTTATTATATTATTAAATAATATTATCAAACTTTATTATAGAAGCATTATCCGTAACTCAGTCAGTTTTTATCGTAGAATTCCATAAAAAAAAAATGAAATTCAAGACGCACGGTTAATTAAGCGAGCGAAGCGAGCGTTTCCATTTGACTCTGCCGGAAAAAATAGTCACTGGTTTTGTGTTTTTTTTGTTTTTTGTGTTTTTTTTTTCGGTTTTTTGTTAGTTTTTTTTGTTTGTTGTCCCCAAAACGTTCGAACGGAGGCTCGGATCAATTTAAAAATTTTTTACTTCCGCAAGCTTTTTTCCCGATGATCCATAGTTTTGTGGAAAAATCGTTCAAAAAGTTAAAAGTTCCTTAAATTTGATAAAAATTTTTTTTTAAAAAACAAAACAGCGACAAAATTGAGGGGGCCCCAAACATTTAGAAGTCCGTTCGGTCACAATATGTTAATTTTTTTTTGACCCGATAAGTAGGTAGAGGAAAAATTCTTTATTAGTGGAGCGGTACCAAAAAATACTGCACTTTTTAAAACACGGTTTTGCAATTTCCATTTGGGAGGGGAAACCCAAAAGTTTTTTTAAAGGATGGGAGGATTTCAAAATTTCCTAAGAATTTCAAAATGGGGGCCTTTTTTCAAAACGATGTTTTCAGATAAAAAAATTTTTTTGATGGTCTAATAAATCTTTTTTTGTATTTTTTCGTTTTTTCCGACTCGAATACACAAAAAATAATTTAAAAAAAAAATCCAGGGAAATTCTAGAAGTTTAACATTTTATTTAGTAGTTTTTTAAAAGAAAATCTTCAATATTGGGCCCGACTAAAAACTTTTTACCCTCCCCTTGTAAATGCTTCTAACAAAAAATTATTATGTTTTAAATTTTTAATTTTAAAAACCAAAAATTCATTTTTTACTTTTTGGCCCAGTCTTTGCGCGGAAACCAGAGGTGCTCAACAGGGGTTAAATTGATTATTGTGCGATAATATGCCCCCTTTTTTAACGCGGTTTGGCATTTGGCTCAGTTGAAGTGGTACCCAAAAGATTTTTTTAAGATGTGGAGCATTTAAAATTCCCTTCGAATTAAGAGGCGGAAATTTTTGGAAATGCCCTTTTGAACTCAAAATTTTTTGCTCAAAAACGATAAAAATATCATGTTGGTGTAAAGCCCAATGAATTTGACCCAGAAAACACGAATTTGACCCAAAAATTTTAAATGTTTACGTACTTTTTACAAATTCACTACGGCTTTATCACAAATCGACAAATTTGATAGGTTTTTAGAAAAGAATATAGGTTTTTTAAGTTTTTTTTTAAGCAATTTATTACTTCTATCCCGCATTCTTCACTAATTTCCCCACATTGCCTCTTGGCAACCGCTTGCTTTAAAATTTAAAAGGCCCACTGTTTACAACAGTAAAATGGGGGAAAATTCTGAGTCCTAATGGTCAGTTTGCCTTTTTTTCCCTATGCGCAGCTCCCCAGTTGTGAAATCGGGGGGGGACAAGCCTGATTTGTGCGGAAAAAAAGTCTCTAATCAATTCCCTGTGTGACTTGCAATGAATAGTTAAGAGAAAAGCTGCTACACCCATCACCTTTTTATTCTTGTTGCCTGCCGACGAAATTTTTTTAGTTTACCCGTGAAGATCTTTTTTTTCCTGTTTTAAGGGTTGAAAAGTGTTATTAAGTTATCAACTATATAGTCCCTCCTTTACAACCTTATACGATTGATCCATCATTAAAAGAGAGTTTAAGTGTCAACACCTTCCTGCTCACAAAACCCCCGGGCTGTCTTTTACTATAAGATTTCGTTTAAATTCCAAGAACGTATTCCCAAATTTTCTAAAAAACTGTCTTTGAGTCAACAACTGCTTTGAATCAATAATAATAATATTGAAAAGTACATAAAAATCCACTTTAAAATTTTAAAGTCCCTAGCTTACATAAAACCCACATGTGGTATCTTTTTGTAAAATTTTTTATACATTAATCTTTTTTAACACAAAACTTTTTATATACTTTGTTTTAATATACAAAATTTAGGTATACATACCAAGATTCAACGTCATTCCCCATCAAACCCCTAAATTTCCAACAAAAATTATGCGCCCACACACAAGCCCTCCAATTTTGGCATTCCCCTTATATTATGTAAACAATGTTTGTTTTCTATGTTTATATTATCTGTATCAAGAAGTTGAATAAAAGCGTGCTAAATCTGAATCTAAAATCTAAAATCTGAAATCTGAGCGAAAGGGGTTTTCCCTAAACATAGTCTGGTATGCTGAGTTTTGCTCATGTTTCAAGAATATTTGGGGGTTTTCATCTTGTGCGGGAAATAAATTCACTGGTAACTGCAGATTTGGACCTGCAACTGCCCACCTCCAAAGAGCCACCGGATCTTCTGTTACCCTCTACACCCGGTCGGCCCCCCTTAAAAGAGCATTATTTTGTTCGTGTGCGTTATCTAAGGCAAGGGCGAGAAGGGTCGGGTGTCTTGTAGATTATATAGTTTTACTAAAAACTCACGGTGAACGCTGGAGCTGTGTTTGAGACCCTTTTCAAGGTTTTTGAATAAATTGTCAATCAGTGAGATAATGTGTGTGATCAAAACAAGAAAAAAAAGGGAAAACTATGCATTTGAAAATTTCTTTAAAACATTTTACAGCACCATTTTAAGTTCCATTGGACTAATTTTGCTGAGTTTTCATGGCCCAACTCAAATGCGCGCACTCGGGTGTTCATGGGGCGCCAGCTCCGTGGGGCAGGGAGCCAAAGCACCCCGAGATAGTTTTATTTAGGGTGTGACCCACACAAATCATCACAAATCATCATACAAAAGGCAGTTCTTCTGCGCATCCCCACCCAATACGGAAAATTTAAGGTATATTGCAAGATTTATTTTTTTAAAGTAACAATTTTAGAGGCTGATTCGAAATACCGCAAAAGCCCCAGTGCCAACCCCTAGCGGGGATGTAATATAACATCACCCCAGTGACTCACTTTTATTTATGGGTTTCCCGTTTTACTGCACAAAACTACATTTTTTGGGATGCATTCAGCCCAAACTTTTTTTTAAAACGCACCAAAAACCCCTCAAAAACCTGATTTTTACAATTTTTGACTATTGTTGGGGGGGTTCGCCCCCCCCAACCCCCCTTGGATCCCCATATACTACCTCCGGGGTATTTAAATTTCACCTACCCGTCAAACTACTCCCGAATGCCCCGCTTACCCCATAGTTTTTTCATGTTTTGACACCCACAGTCATTCTGAAAAGTTGGGGGGCCCCTGCATTTTTGATGTTTAGCTAAAGGTTTGGAATACATTTCCAAATTTTCATGCATGTTAATGAAGTACTTTTATGTAGAATCCCCACTTGGGTTTCAAATAATGAGCCCAAAAAAATCAATTGCGGACATAAGTCCCAAAAAAGCGAAAAAAAGGGGAAATCCAAAAAAGGATTTTAATTTTAGAAATAATTATACCAAACCGTTTATAAGATGAAAACAAAATTAAACCCGTATTTCCCTTTATTTTAAACGTTTATACCAGTATTTAAATATGCTTAAAAAATCTGTACACTTGAATAAATTCCCAAAGTTCACCAAAATTTAGTAAAATTTAAAGGGATTTTACGATTTGTGAATTCAAAATTAATGAATTAATTAGGAGTACGCGTAAGGTCTTATAGATTGATTTTTTATAAAAATTCGTGTAAAAAATTATACTGACTTTTTTAACCGTTACCCAAAGAAAGAAAAACAAAAAACTGAGTTCTGAGACTCGTCTCCCATCCAGCCCCAGCGACTCCTCTTAACAACGTCACAAAGTAAACAAAGCCAAATAAACTCCCGATTTAGTTTTTAAAATTTTAAAAAAAATTCAGTTTCTCAATTTTTTGTTATTTTACTTAATATTGTATAATTTGTATTCTGAGAGACTTACATACGAAAATGACTCCCAAACACAGATGAATTTTAAAAAAATGCAAGAATTTGTTACTAAAGGGCAACATTCCAAAAACCCCGCCATTTGGATTCAAAAGAATTTTATTGCTCCACTTTAAAAAAAACTTTTGGGACCCGCTTCACTGGCCAAGTGCTAAACCGACTAAAAAAGAGCAGCCTATTTAAACAGCACAATAATATTAAACCCCCTGTTGAACACCTCGGTTGCCGCAGCAAGGGTGGCCAAAAAATAAAAAAAATGAATTTCGGTTTTAAATTAAAAATTAATCATAATAATTTAATGTGGAAGCAATTAAGGGAGGGGAAAGGAGTTCTACTCGTACCCAATCAAAGAAGATTTTCCTTGAAAAATACTACTTAATACATGTTAAACTTCTAGAATTTCACCCTTTTTTTTTTGAACATTATTTTCGAGTTTTTCGAGTCGGAAATATACGAAAAACATTTCCAAAAATGATTTTTTAGACCATCAAAAAAGTTTTTGTATCGAGGGCATCGTTTTTGAAAAAAAAGGCCCCCATTTGAATTTAAGGAAATTTTGGGCCTCCACATCCTTAAATATTAGTTTGGCCCACCTACAACTGTCAAAACGGGAAACCGTGTTCAAAAAATGCAGTATTGTTTGTTTTTCATGTCGGTACCCTACCACTATATAACAAAAGACGTTCCATGGGACGAAAACTCGCACGAGGTTCGCACTATGCACTGCCACCTAGAAGTAATCAAAAAATATCGAGGAAGCGGTATTATTGTTACTTTTCCAAAAAGAAAGTGTCAAGGTCCCCCTTTGATGGCGCGGATTTTATCCACAAATTAAAGGTTTTCCCAAACAGGCCCCCCTTGGGGAATAATATATAATTTGGGGACTGGCCCCCTGGACAGCGAACGTCGCAAATTTTACAATTTTTAAAAATTGCAATGGGGTCTAGTATAGCACGTGTCGCTTTTTCAAAGCGTCCAACAGAGCGTTTTCCCAGATTTTTTAAAAACTTTTTAGATATGTCCAATTAAACAAAAAAAATTTAAAAAATAAATTGAACAATAAAAGGAAGAGACACAGCGGGTTTAAAAACCCCCAGCTTTAGGGTGGTCTATTTTACGACTACACGGACAACCCTTAAAGCTGCCTCATACCCTTCCCACGCGTCCGTCGATGGTCACTTTTTTTTCATGGGTAGTAGACTTTAGATATTTTTGCTAGTTTTATCTTTCCATAGCCAGTCTACGCAAATAGTTTTTATTGTGAAGCGTTATGCCCCTATTGTACACCCAGCGCTTTTACGCGTCTCTCCCGACGAAATATTCTGTTTTACCCGCACACACAATACGTAATAACATAGTTTGAAGAGCAAAAAAATTGATATTTTCCCTTTTTGGTGCAAAAACCGTATAACAAGGATTTTTTAACCAAACCCTTTCCCTAGATCTCACAAAAAGGTGGTGCAAAATTATCCGAAACACTTTATCGAAAAAAAAGGGCCAAAAATATCATGACTTGGGTAAGACAGCAAAGAATAAAAAAATATTTTAATTTCAATTGCTACATATTTGGTTATAATCTCCCTTTTTTTTATTAAAAACAAAAATTTTATTCTTACATATTATCATGTAATTCAGTCTGTTCGAAAAAAAAATGGGATTAAATAGGAAAAAAATTCGTCATTTTTTATTTCAGCAAAAAAGTAACATTCGTTATGGCTTAGGCCTTTAGTATTTTTTAAATATTGTCCCCTTAGAGATATATTTTACGAAAGAACCCCGTTTTCCATATGTAAAAAAAACGTTGGTAAAAAAATAAAATAAAATTCACACAAAAACCTTTATACAAAATTAGGTGCTAACTAGTATTTTTAAGGTTTCGAAACTTGCTAGGCTTTTATTAAATCTTGATGCTTTGCTTTTAAAACTATTCATTTTTATTGTGATTTTTTGGACGATTATAACATATGTCTATGTATTTCGAAACATAAAAAACAGTTTTTCCCCGTTTTGGTTAGTGGGAAAAACACCCCCGTACTTTTCATTAGATTACATGAACACCATTCAGATCTATAATTAAAACTTTTTCAAAAGTTAAATATTTAGGGGGGCTCTGGGGTCTAGTTGGCTAAGGCCCCTTTACGGAGTGTGGAAGTCTCCGGTTAAAACCCCCGATCGGGATGGATTTTTAAACTTTGAACAATTGAGCGAGCGTACGAGCGCCCTCCATTTTTATTATTTATTTTATTTATTTCAACAAATCAAGTACAAAGTACAATTACATTTAAACATGTTGAAGAGAATAGAGAGGCAAGCCCATATAAGAAAGCCTGATTCCCTTTATTAAAACAAATTAAAAAAAAACTTTAAACCTAATGTTTTTTGAAAAACAATGGTAAAATAGTCAAAAAATTAACATAATTTGTAGTACAAAATATGGTAGGCCTCATGTAGTTCCGACATATAAAAACATTTAACAAAATTCTTTTATTGATCTTATGGCTCGAATGTCTGTTTTTTTTCTGTTACTGCTCGATCAGGTAGCACCGTTTCTTGATCGACCGAAATTTTCACACATGTAGGCCTACTACCACCTAGGCGGGTTGCTGTACAGTTTTGAGCAAAATCCATCGTTGGTTATAAAAATAAAAATAAAAAAATAAAAAAATAAAAATAAAATGTTCGGATCGTATAAAATTTTACAAGGTCAATAAGTACAACATTCTCTCCTATTACCAAATTTTTAGCTAAATCGGTCAAAACCTTGAAGACTTATTGGTATGTAACATTATGGGAATGTCGTACTTGGGTCGTTGTTGCACGTACCGGTGCTCGCTCAACAACGCGACGGGACTTTAGCGTTTTCCTAGTAAATAATATTGGACGAGTGAGCGGGGGCGAACGGAGTCTCTATGGCAAGTTTCCGTCACTTCGTAAGTAGGGAAGTATATATTATTTCCTGAAACTAGAATGTGAGCTCTGGCAGTCGTCGTCGAGGCCCTTCCCCCATCTCTGATGACCTTCCCGACGCGACGATGACGACCACGACGTGAAACCCCCCCCCCCCCTTTCTTTTACCTTCACCATTTGCTCGTTCTGACCGGCATGGGATTTTCCTCCCTATATCTTCTAGGCAAGAGTGAAGCTGCATTTAGACGTAACTTTTTGTCGCACCCTTTAAGGGGCTATTTCTCAAAAAAAATATTTTTTATCACATAATCTATATCAAAATACTACACTTTAAGGACCGTAGTGTGTTACACGAATTTTTCAATTTTTTTAAACCGGAAAAGAGTGAAAATTGGCGTTTTATGAATTTTTTTAATTCGGCTCTAGCCTTATTTTTTTGTTCTACATAGATACTAGAGCATACCAATCGAAAATCGCCTTTGATAACATCGTGTCTTGAAACTGTGCACAAATACACACCCAGCAAGAAAAAAAATCATTCCAAAATCACACACCTTCTTGGTAATCAGCATATTTTGACCTAACCACTTGCCCAAAATACAAAACAAATTATAGGGGAATTACAGAAAAGGCTGTAGAGTACGTCAATAATGGCCAATATTTTTTTGGATCAAAATCCTCTAAGGTCACGGGGCATAAAATATCGTCCCCGTGTTATTTTTAAAGTTCATTACCTCTCCATATAAAACAGTTTGACAATTTTTTGGTGTCAATGGTGGAGCCAATAATTTTTCTGTTAATTTCTCAATTCATAACTACCTAGCCTAAATGATTTTTTTTTTAGGTTAGCTTGTGAATACCCCTTTAATCCAAAATAAATTAAAAACTAAATTGGGCCATAGGCCTATAGCTTTTATTTATTACTAGCGGCGACTACGTACGACACGAACGGTTGTGACGCGCTCTGAAACCAAGTAAACCACAAACCAGTTTCTCTGTTCGCCTAGGTCTAAATCGTCTTCAGTTTTTTATACATTGCGGCTGGAGGAAGTATCTGTACTAGGGGTCATACACCGGCCGTTCCATTTAGCCTAGGGTGTAGCCTATCTGGTCAACAAGGGTCTGTGACCACAAATGTTTGTGTAATGATTATACTAGGAAAACGCCAAAGTCGTTTTGGGCGAGGAGTGAAACCATGTTTTGATACCCGGAACATTTCCTTTTTGATAATAGAAATCCCAAAGTCGTATTTAACGATGAGTGAGCATGTGTTGATACCCGGTACATTCCCTGTTTCCCCCTAACCTAAGGCCTCTCTACCTATCATAACTAAGTGGCACATTATGCCTACAGTTGACGCGCCCTTATACCAACTAACTTAAAACCCTATTATATATACCAATACTAATTATCAAAACTTAATGCAAATGTTCCCAGTTACTCAACACATGACTCAATCACTCGTCTAACACTTTGTCTTTTTCCTAGTTATATAAACTAGTCCAAAGAATCTATGAGTTCTCAATAATGCCCCGCAAAAATATAAAGACATCCCAATCTATAAGTTTGACCTCGGAAAGATCTTTCTGGCAATTTATTTTTATTTATCTGATGAAAATTCTTCAACACATCCTCTTAAAGAGTTTGGTAATGAATTCATTTATGACTGTATTTTCAATTAAATTTTATTTAAGTGTTGCATTTTAATTGTTTTTTATTGGTGTGCACCATTTCGGTGTTGTTATGATGATGATAATGGGATGCATAGGAATTGTGTGAAAAGTCTTGTCAATACGGAACTGCATAACGAGCTTCCTCTACCGGCTTCTGAGTTGATATCCGTGCGCCCTACTAAGCTGATCATTATCGCGTTCAGCCTCCTCCCCAGCCAGAGTATAGGATCTCGTCTTGGTGCGGCCGGGGCGCTAACGACGCGATGTGACGTCGAGGACGGTTTTAAAACGCGACCCCGCAAGTTATTCGTTAACCTGGTTTAATATCATCTAGTTCAAGCCAAGGCTGAATAACAGCAATAACGTATTGATGACATCAGAAAATCTCAATCATCTCTAGAAAATACACGGATGTCATTATATTTCTAGTGTGAAATATACTGTAAAATAAATTTCAAATTTCAAAAATCATATTTTGAGTACACACAGCCCACAAAACAAATTTTCAGTGGGGGACATTAAATTTAAAGTCTATCTAGCCAACCGGCATGCTCAACACCATCGACGTGCGGCATTTTATAGTGAAACACCGATCAATGAAGCTGGACACGATTCACCCGCGGACAGTGACAGAATCAACAAGGCTGATACGGAACAACATTAGAAATTATTTTGTGCCTCGTTGCTAGGACGGCAATATAGTCACCGATTCCGAATTCCTAAGACTCTTTAGTGATGGACTTAAGTCCATAATCAGAAATTTAAAAAAAACTTCTGTTGAATCCTTTACCTTTTGCATTGGAAGCAAGCTCTAACACAAGATCAACGAGCCACACAGAATTAAGAAATTTTATTAGTATTTAAGTTATCCTTTGATTGGTGTTATCATCGAACAGTAATTTGATGATCAGAAAAAAATATAAGTTTATTGGGACAAAAAATTATGTTGCGTTTGGCAAGTAGGTATACCGATGATATCTAACTAGGAAACGCCAAAATTTGTTGTTGGACAAAAAATGTGACCAAGCCACAGACTTTATTTGGGATTTTTGCAAAAACCCCGATTGAAAAAGGAAATACTATGTTGATCTCTGAAGTTTGAGTAATGTAAACACCATTACATTTCTAAATTACGCGGGAGTTGACACTGAAATATCAAAATGCCTGCCGCCCTTTTGCCAGACATCTACCGATGTAATGTAGAATGTTACAGCGTGTTCAATTTTCAGGACGTATTAGGCCTAGATATGTCAGTAATGTTGATATTTTTTATCATTTATATTTTTTTATATTTTGTTAACTGTTCATAACCATCTCCTTCTTTATATCTCTTTATCATTTGCCATGTTATAATCACCTTGCCATTTATTAAGATGTAGTTAGGGTATTTAAAAATGGTAAAATATACAAACGCGTAAGACTTTTAATAATAAATAAAAAAAATGTTAAGGGGTAAGAAATGGATTCTACGAAATCACCCGAAATAAGATCTGTTTTTTATAAATTTAGTTTATTTTATTTGGATTAAGGGCGCGTAAACCCGTTAGGTCGTAATGCGTGACGCACGCGACATTGGCTAGGGAATGGGGGGGAAAAGTCAATGCATGCTGTCAAAACCAGCCACGTGTAGAATGAGGAAAGGGAGGGGGGGTCACGTCGCGGTCGTCATCGCCTTGCTCAAAAAGGGGCACTCGCGTTGTTCGTTACCTTATCATCTTTACCATGTATTTGTTTTAAAACATACTCCTTCTACCATCGATATACTCATCACAAGGGTTTTTTTATTAAATTGTGTTTGTACCCCTTTCAAAATGTTGATTCTCAAACAATTTTTTTACTTTTAAAAAACACCCTAGAAACCCGCACCATAGAAAATAGCCCAAAAAGTACTTTTATAAAAATTCGCAAAAAAAACTTTTTTTAACAGACTAATAAAATAATAAAAATTTTGCATTTTTTTTGATTGATTACGTTATGGATATTAAAAAAGTAGGTTTAAAAAAAGGTATGTGTAGTTTTGCTTGACGATCAGCTGCAGAAATTCCTTAAAGATTTAAATTTCCCTACTTCATATTTTTTTTCTTATTGCCATTTAATTTTAACCCCTTTCCTTTTTTTAAACCCCAAATTTTGAGGGAATTTTATTTGTTGTTTATAAATGACTAAAAAAATTTGGGTAAAAATTGCTTCTTGTTTTCGTTTGTGCAAACAACTTATTTATTTGTAGAGCTAGAGCAAATTCGTTGCAGGCCTAATTTAAAGGAACTACTTATACGTACCAGTATTTGATATCCCAAACGTCGGGAAAAACTTCAGCCTAAAAACAAACAAACTTTCGGAAATGTACACTTGTGCAAGCGCTCCAGTTGCCGTTATTAACACTGGCAGGCAGTAATCTACATTTAGGCTTATATATTTAAATTTGAAAAATTTAATCTACCCTGTTTCCCAAAAGATTTTCAGTAGGGCTTGAATTTTTGAGCGGACAAAACGAGCCCAAAGTCTTGGGATCGACGTCTTCTCGTGAGACCGGTATTTTAAAAAAGGAAAAACCAAACCCCCAAAACGGGGGGCACGATTCTCGCGGGCGATCCCCAAACAACTATAGGCTATTTTTTAAAAATAAGTTCACACACACCATCCCCAAGAATTCATTAATTTAGTCCTAAACCACAAGAAGTCAAAAATCTCCTGTCTCAAAGCAGTTTTTAAATTTTAAATTTATATTTATTATTTTTAACATTAAAAATGATTGTGATCCATAGGTTGCTATTAAACAGCATATATGTTTATAATTTAATTTAGTTCTTACTTAAAATTAGGTTAATATGGGTGTTTTGAAATTATTTTAGTGAAATCACATTATAGTCACGTAAATGTTCTAAAGTTTGCAAAGCGGGTCGTCCTAAAACACATGGTTGATCTTTGATAAAAGCGGAAATAGCAAAAAAAAAATTTTGAAATTTGATTTCAAACACAAGGGTTTTGTTACCCATGTTTCAATATAATCATTTCACGATGTATAGTAAGTATAAACATAAAATTATTGAATTCGAAAATTATAACCCACATTTCGATACAGGCTGTATTTATTTCTCATCGAGGAAGAAAAGCATACACTTGCCCAACCCTTTCGTATAGAGAATATTTTTGTTGGGCAGTTTCGTCTCGTAATTTATTATTTCTGGAAGGAAAACAAGTAAATACAGGGGAAAGAAATACAAAAAACTAACTTTGGTAAGACATGGGGGCAGGTTGAGTTTTTTTAAGGAACCATAAGAAAATTTGGAGTGAGCTGTCAGAAGATGTTGTGAAAAACCTATAAGTGTTGGGCGTTTTCGAGGCTTTTATGTATACCTAGAATTTTTAACTATGTTGGTTTAATCTATGTAAGTGTATTTATTTAGTGGTGAAATTAATAAATTAAATTCGAAATTGCAAAAGTAAAATCTTAATTTGTTTTTACTTGCCGTAAAAATATCATTATTACTACGAAGAGTTTTAATCCGTATCAGTAAAATAACATTTTTTGGGGGTCAATATAGTAAATCAATATAGGATAAAACTCACACCAAGAATGAAATGAAATGAAAGAAATGCTGGCTTGAATAGAGAATACAAATTTAATTCTGCCACTTGCTACTTGTGAATCCTTGTCACACTCCTCCGACCTAGTTTTCAGCACCCGGTAATCAGATTCTTTCCACGGCGGGAACATAACATCACTCGAAGCTTCTATTACGTGGTCTGCGATTCTTTTTCGGGCGAGAAGACAATAATATGCTTCCCATTGGAGAACTTAGCACACATGCATTGCTTCCTCTTTCATAAATTTTACGTCCTCTGATGTATGCTTGCAGTTTTTGTGATTATTTGTATCCCACGCATACATAAAACTTATTTAAAAATACATCCAAAACCTTGCACACTAAAAAAAAATGAGATTTTCTTGAGTCTGTTAGCGCACGCGGCTTGATTTTGGCGCCTGACGAGCACCCAGATAAAGCTACTTCGATAGTAGGCCTACATCGATGTGATTTGAATTTTCGTTTCTCGGTAGATTCATAACAAATTAGCTTTTAAAAAATTTAAATTTTTGGATATATGGTTTAAATACTCTCAGTGGGGTGTCGAACACCAGTCTTCCTATTGCCGGTCGGGTGCTTTACCCTTTAACTACCGAGACGGTTTACTTTTCATTTCTTTTTTTCCCTCCCTTTTTATTTGGTTATTGTATTAATTGCATGTAATATTTTTTTTGAATTTGTTAAAAAGATTGTTGTTTTTAATGAAATTGTTGTTGGTAATATTACTATTTAAAATATTTACTTAACTGTAGTTCATTTTTTGTGTCTGCATCTTTTGTAATTGCCCTCCTTTGAAAATCAGTTTTTTTAACTGAATATGATAAGACGTTAAATAAATAAATAAATAAATAAATAAATAAATAAAAAAATAAATAAATAAATAAATAATAAATAAATAAATAAAAACATGTTCTGGATTGTTGGTGCATAATAGATCTGTATAGGTTGGAACAGTACTGCAATGTTTCTGCTGCCTAATGAATGATATGAAGGGAGGGTTGCTTACCGGTCAACTTTTAGCATTGCCTTTTTGTCACACTGATATACCACACGGTACAAAATGTTTTATTGATTATTAAAACCAGATAAGAAGGCTTCTTCATTGGCACTTCAAATAATTAATATTCTCTAATAATGAAAATAAATAATATTTTTGAACTTCATGTTTTATCCTGCAACGTAAGATTTTTATGAAAATCTATAAAAACTTTCAGAAAAGAGTGAAGGGAAAGGGGGATACATTTTTTATAACATATTTTAATTAACTAGGAAAACGCTTAAGTCCCGCCGCGTTGTTGGATGAGCGTAATTGGTGCATTGAGCTGCCATGTGTTACGCGGGTTTTCTGTTGTTCTGTGAAAAAATCATTACTTAGTCTAAGATTTTTTTAAATTAAATAAAATAAAATAAATAATTAACTTAATTTTTTTAATTAATCGTAATTTTAAAAAAAGAAAAAATCGTAAAAATTTCAATTTCCATAAGAAATAATTATTCAATTTCGCTCAAATTTCACACGAATATATTTTTTTCATGAAATTAAGGTTATGTGAAAAAAACATTACAATAGGATAAAGCATGTATAGGGATTATAAGTCAAGAATTGTTTTAAAAAAGAAAAAAACAGTAAAAATTTTGATGTTCATGAGAAATAATTTTTCGATTACGCTCAAATTTCACACGAATATTTAATTCATAAAATTAAGGTTTTTGCAAAAAAATCTTACAATCGGATAAAGCATGTAGGTGTTAAAGTCGATTTTTTTTTAATCGAAAAAATCGAAAATTGCGTTTTTTATGAGAAAAAATTCCTGATTGCGCTCAAAAACGTGGCAGTTCTAAGTTCAGAGATTTCGAAGGTCTCCATAAAATTTCATCGCAATCGGAGTATCGGTTTACCCGGAATCGTGTTAACAAAACACACAAAAACACAAAAAAAAAGAAAAAAAAAACATTCCGGTTTTTTTTCTCCAGTGTAGTGAAATGGAATCTTCGATTCGCTCGCTACGCTCATCCAAAAAAACAAATAAACTTATTTGTAAAATTTTTATACTGTATTGTTATGGGTTTGTATTTGCACTTTTATTGAGAAACATTGTCTTTTTGTAATCTGGCCATAAATAAATCAATACTAAAATTACTAATTAAAATTATTTATTGATAGATATGTAGATCATTTATTTGGATGAGGGGTAGCGAGAGTACGAGCGAAGCGAAAGATTCCCTTTCACTACCTGGAGAAAAAAATCCGGATTTTTTTTTTCTTTTTTTTTGTATTTTTTTGTTTTTGTTTAACACGATTCCGGCTAAAACCCATAATCCGATGCGATGAAATTTTATGGGCCTTCAAATCTCTGAACTTAGAACTGCCCGTTTTTGAGCGCAATCGGGAAATTTTTTTCATAAAAAACGGAATTTTACGATTTTTTTCGATTTTAAAAAAAATTTTTTCGACTTATAAACCCCCTACATGCTTTATCCGATTGTAATGATTTTTCACAGAACCTCAATTTTGAATTAAGATATTCGTTTTGAAATTTGAGCGTAATCGAAAAATTATTTCTCATGAAAATCGTAATTTACTGGTTTTTTCTTTTTTAAACAATTCTTTGACTTATAACACCTACATCTTTATCCGATTGTAAAGATTTTTTACGAACCTTAATTTAATGAACTGTTATATTGTGTTAAATTTGAGCGCAATCGAATAATTATTTCTTTTGAAAATTGCAATTTTAACGATTTTTCTTTTTTAAATATTTCGATTAATTAAAAAAATTAAGTTAATTTTTATTTTAATTTTATTTTATTTAAAAAATTAAGTTTAAATTAAAAAAATTATTTAGTTAAGATAAATCTTCGACTAAGAAATGTTTTTTTTCACAGAACAACAAAAAATCCGCGTAACACATGGCAGCTCAATGCACCATATACGCTCATCCAACAACGCGGCGGGACTTAAGCGTTTTCCTAGTCCAAATCTTACAACTTGGTTTATTTATAGGCCAAAGTTACACTGTAGTTTGAGTTTCAAGACTGCTTTTTTTTTCTATACAAGGATACATTTGAAGAACACCTTCTTCTTTGGTAAAAAAACTAATTTCCTTTCACTCTCGTATTTTCCCGAAA
>JAMZAV010011614.1:0-18673 GCA_024449915.1 Sweltsa coloradensis | reverse complement strand
TTTAATTACCATTTTCGGATGACGTAGCGAGCGAGCGAAGATTCCCTTTCCTACATGGAAAAAAATCCGGATTTTTTTTTTTTTTTGTATTTTTGGCTGTTTTTAAACACGATTCCGGCAAAACCCAAATACCCCAAATTTCGATAAAATTTTTATGGGGCCTTCGAAATCTCTGAACTTAGAACTGCCACTTTTTTTGAGCGCAATCGAAATTTTTTTCTAATGAAAATCGCAATTTTACGATTTTTTTTTCGATTTTTAAAACATTTCTTCGACTTATAACATCTACATGCTTAATCCGATTTTAATGATTTTTTTACAGAACCTTAATTTTATGAATTAAAATATTCGTGTGAAATTTGAGAACATCGAAAAATTATTTCTCATGAAATCAAAATTTTAACGGGTTTTTTCTTATTTTTAACAATTCTTTCACTTATAACACCTACATGCTTTATCCTATTGTAATGTTTTTTTTTACAGAACCTTAATTTTATGAATTTTTATATTCGTGTAAAATTTGAGCGCAATCGAATAATTATTTGTTATGAAAATAGCAATTTTACGATTTTTTTCTTTTTTAAAATTACGATTAAGAAAAATAAAGAATAAATTTAAATTTTTTTTATTTAATTTAAATTTAATTTAAAAAAATCGACTTAGTAATAAATTTATCACAAAACAACAGAAAATCTGCATAACACATGGCAGGTCAATGCCCCAATTACGCTCATCCAACAACGCGGCGGGACTTAAGCGTTTTCCTAGTAGTCATTATTAACGTAGCAAACTCCAAGCGAAGATCTAAACACTTACTGACATTTTTCTGCTCGTATCGTACGGGGTTGCATCAAATAACTGCTATGCGCCCTCTTAAGGTTGTATTCTCTTGTTAGTGAGTTCGGATGATTGTTCAAGGACGGATATGAGAAAGATTAACCAAACGTTTACCGTGTAATACTTTATTGTAAGTGAAACCTGAAACTCCTTAGTTCGAGCCCCGTGCACAAGTTTGGGACAGGTGTTCATTAATACATGATGTACGCAATTAAAACAAAAAATAAATCACACTAAACGCTCATATTTTATTTATCGGTTTGCAGGAGTGTGAATATGATAAGTAAAAATTATCACAACAACTCATTTACCCCGAGACGTATATAATAAAAATCACTAAACTTAACTATAACCTGGATTACTCACTTTTAATAGCGATATTTCGGTGCGCATGGACGATGCTTGAAGAAGGAGGCGGAGTCTCTGAAATTTCGTGATTAAAAGTAAATAACCTAGGTTAAATTTTAAGTTGAGTGGTTTTATTATATGATAGGATAAGTTTATGACGAGCATATAATGTAAGGTTATCGCTCACTCGTCGATTGCGTCGGAGCCTACAGGGTTGGCTTAGTCGCTTTGGTCTAATGTCCCCCACTGAAAATCGTTATATTAAAATGACGACTGAGTGGGTAGAATCTATATACGAATTTATTTATTATTTTTTTATTTTATATAAGTTTATCCAGTACAAAAAAGCGTGTTATATGTGGCCGTACTTTTACAAGCTAGAGCACTCTGCTTTAAGCTCAGATTTTAAAGCTCTTGTTTCCTGTCCCCCCGTGCAATAAATTTATTACATAAAGATGTATTCAAAGGGGCTCCCCAAGCTCATTTTTACACCAAGAATAGAACGAAAATGCATTTTTTTCAAAGTGATATATTTTTTTATGAATGGACGTGGGCAACAATGGAACCTGCGTATAGTAATGCTTGGTGAAAACTAAAATCAGAAGTTAGCACTTCGTTTTGATGTCGACGTAATATAATATTCAATCGCTCGGAAATTCTTGTTCCGCATTGCTTTTGATTGTGATTATGAGTTTGGGTTATATTTACATTGTTACACTAAAAATAAATCGTAAACATGTCGAAGAGAAATTGGTAACACATGTTTTTCTCCGGAAAATGTTTTGGCGTTAAAAAAAATAAATATTAGTGGAACGAAATACAACAAAATATACCCATTTGTCGTATAAGTTTATGACCTTAATTTGTATTGCTAAATTCTTGTTTTATTGCATTTTTGGTTTTATGAGGTTGATTAAAACATTAATTATTGCTATGTAGTTGATTATTAATCGTTATTATTCGCAAAATTAAAATCTCATTGAATCAATTGGAAACCTTGCAGGAAAATTTTTTTGAACTCGTGTTCAATATTTAAAACATTAGTTTTTATACTTTGTAAAAAAATAACAAAATAAAGGAAACAATATATAGAAAAAAAAATCAAATTTACAAGTTATTTAAATTTGAAATCCACCCCAAAAGATATTCCAAAGTGCTGTGTGTGTTTCCTTGTGACACCCGCATAGCTCACATTCCACAAACTGATTCGCACAACTGCTGAAAGTTTTCTTTTCTTTAGCATCACGTCATAGAGAATTAACAGTATATTTCTCCCAAGTTGTCATCCGGTTTCTGCGTCCCCCACAGAACAGTGTTCCTGGGTGCTTCGTGGCAATGCTGAAAGCAAAACACAGCTACGCGGAAACGGGAAAATATTCTAAACACCCGGGAAAAACTGCTCTAAGTCCCCTCTCGACATATGTTTCTGAGTGTTATATCCCATAGTAACGACTGGAAAAATTTACATCATATTTCTCATGTATTTCACATTTTGGCCGCAATAACCTTCCGTCCTAGTAATATGTTACCTTAGGTTTTTTAATATTATTAAGACGAACACGCGATTTTTTTTGTATACTAGGAATGTTTTCAATCCAATTTGTTCCTAATTTTTAGCCTTGCAATCCAATCATAAAAATTATTCCCGAAAGTACGGTCCCTTTGGGACCCCGTCCATGCGTTGTCTTAGAGGAGGGTAAACTACGTTTTCGGCAAACCTCCAACCTCTCACTTTAATGAAGTGAAGCCACGAAAACCTACGCTCACTTATAGAGATTGCATTATTGTTTTTAACAGAATCATGAATACTCTCTTAAGGCAAACAAAGAACAACGTTTTAACCAGAAATCGCAAATTTAATGTTATATTAATTGGAACTTGATGAGATGAAAGTAATAGCACATTTTTAATAAGTTTTTTTGCCATCCTGCCTTCGTTGAACTTAAAGCATAGACAGTTTATAAAATAGTAGCTTTGAAGCCTCAATAGTGAAGGGAAAAATTATGTAGCCTGCTTTAAATAAAAAAGGTATTGTTAAATAATTATTTAAATGAGGTAAGATTATAACTACAAAATATACGTAGAGGGAAAGTAATGTTTACTCATTGAAATGATATATAATTCAACACAAAGTGGTTGATGCATCTGTGTTTATTTTTATTAATCAACATTTTTAACAAATGTAAACTCTTACTTAAGTCAACCCCCATTGTTATTTTATAATAAGAATTTTTATTCCTTTTAAAATACCCAACTACACTCCCTATTTTCTTTGCCAGTATTAAAGAGTGATGATACCAATTCATTTGATATATTTAGTGAAGTAAGATCATACGACCACTTCGAAAACATATTTGATTAATAACATCTAGATGATTGCGTATGTACAAGTTGTAAACGCCAGCTGACAATCCTAGCGTGCCAAGAAATATTTTATAGTGACTTTAGCTGATATTTTTCCCCGATTTCCATCTTCGGCAAATTCTGGCCAAACTCAATCTCAAGGTCCTCAATATAAATAAAATATGATTTTCAGAGAGCGCGTCTCTTAGTGAATAGTGAGTGAGTGAGTGGTCTAGGAGAGATGCCAACACAAAACATCTATTCCCACTGGAGCTCACAACCAAATCGAGATCGTCCCTGTTTCCTCACACGTTTGAGAAACTCGGGCAGTGAATTTGTTTCACACTTGGTACAGTAGACGATCTAATTGAGGTTTCAAGGAAAAGTAATTACTTTATCTGCTCTCCTGAAACAAAGGTTTTCCCCTTCATTGAATAACCCTTGTTTTTAGAACCTTCAATTGGCATTACAATAAATCAATAACATTCGAAGAGATGGATCTATTTTTTAATGATTGTTTAAATAAGTTAATAAATTATTTTTGGAACTATAACAAATAAGTGAAGTATATTATTTTGTTTATATTAGTATAAATATTTTGTTTTGTTCACCCTTTATTTACATAAGAAAAACACATTTTAACCAGTGCGAGTAAAATAAACGGTAAAAAATAAATACAAAACACAAAGCAGAAAAATTACCCAGCACATTGATTGATTAAAATAGAATTCACATTCTTGTTTGTCACGTGTGCGTGTGTGTATGCGCGTGTTTGTGTACGTGTGGATGTGTGTGATCTGCGTGCGTGTATGGGTGGTTACAGGCCTAAAGTGTAGGAAAGCTAGGTAGCAAACAATTATGTACAGATAGTTCAATTTTGATGTATAATTTGTTATTGCTCGTCCCGGACTAGTAAAGGGGCCAGGACGGAGCCCTGCGGAACACACTCTACTACCACCTTCCACTCCAAGCCAACCAGAAGTTCGTGCCTCAACGACATTAGATACTGACCGAGTTATTAGTTATTAAATGCACGGCATCCCCTAAGGTCCAGTCCTAACGACTCTCCCAGAAACCGGGACCGGGACCATCTCCTTGACTCACTTCCATACGCGACAAACAAAGATTACCAATAAAATCAATCGATAACAGAGCAACAGTTTTTATCAAATCGTTTAATAACGAATTAGGTTGAATTACCTTAACAAGCCTATAAATAACGAGAAGGTTCGTTTTGCCGGACAATCGGTAGCGTGCGGTCGGGGGAAGAATACGTTGGGCGTGGAACGGTGGGTGATAAGTGAAACGTTAAATGCCCTAGTGAAAGTTAGTGACAAAAGTGCTGTGTGTGTTTGAGTGTAATAAGGTATGTTGATGGTTCATGCGCATGTCATTTAAAGTGAGAGTGGTTAACAAAACAAATCGTTGGATATAATCTGTAAGTGTTGCAAATTTCTCTTAGTGTGCTGTACCAGCCCCGTTCTGTTCGTGTGAAGATATTCCATAGAAAGAATATTGCATACGATGTAAAGTATAATAATTATTGTAAACTCTAGGGAAATTATTTTTAGTTAAAATATATACAAATGTCGTGATTTCTGAATATTGCACGAAAAACGAATATACAAATTCGCATTTAGAGTCTACCCACTTAATGACAGAACTGATTTTCAGAGGGCTAGTTACAATAATTATTTAAAGCGGGCCAAGACGACGAAACCTTGGATCGGTTTCAAATTTTCAAATAGGAAATAGATTTCAAATGGTTGGGAAAGATTCAACCGCTGACGACGCCAGAATTACCCAGGATAATTTTAACCAACTTGATACATTTTATCATGTGTTTCGTTTTTACATATTTACATTCTTTCCATTAATTTTCGTATAGGTTTGAATTAAGATTGAAGAAACTCATATTTACTTTCGTAATTATAGACATTTTACATTCTCGTTTTACTGCTTAATTTTATACTACTAGGCCGCTTCGCGAACGCTTTTTCCAGTCGCGTTGATGGATGAGCTTTTTTGGAATATTTCTGTCCAATGATTACGTTTTTATGTGGAATCTCCTTACTTTTTCTATAGTTACTTGATATTACTTGTTCATTATACACCTGTGAAAGGCTTATATTAAAACCTTTATTTCTATGAATTTTGACCAACTTTTTCAACTTTTTCTTTCAAGAGGCACTACATCACCATAATCTTAATGTCAATGTAAAATATGAACGTTGTAGCCCCACCCGTTTGGTCAAAATCGGCCCAAATATCACGAAAATATCGTATTAAAAACCGGAGAAAAAATCGTAAAAGTGCGATTTCCATAAGAAATATTTTTTCAAATGTCTCTAAAATCATAACATATATGATTTTAGTTATTTTAGTGATTTTAAACGTTCCTATAAAGTTTCATCAATATCGGAGTAGCCATTTGCCAAATATCACGAAAATATCACACTAAAAATCGAAATAAATCGTAAAAGTACGATATTTATGAGAAATATTTCTTCGATTGTACCCAAAGACAATACAGCTCTAATTTCAGAGATTTAGAAGGTCCCCACCAATTTTCATCAAGATCGCATATGCCGTTTGCCCGGTAGAGAGTGAACAAACAGACAAAAAACTAACAAAAACAAAACACCCGAGCTATTTTTCTTGGGGTAACGTAAGTAAAAAACAAACAAAAAAACACAAAGTCAAATTGAAGTCTTCGCTTCGCTCATCCAAAAAACAAAAACATCGAATTAGCTTTAAACACCTATTAAGTTTTTCTTAATAAAGTAATAGGACGCTTTGAAATTTTCAAATTCCCAACCCGAAAATAAACGTTATTATGAATTGCTTTAATTCAATTGTTTTCCATTGTAATCTGATTGAATATGCCTCTAGTGGGTTCCTTCTTGCATCTAGGCTGCTACTTCGTGGTAATCACACTCTTGAAGCTCTTTGTGCGGAACACAAAGATCAGAAATATAATCAACCTAATGTGGTTAGTATGATGCGCGAATGTGTTTGAACTGTTCGCGTGCAAATAGCTTGATAAAAAGACGAGCGAAAAGTTATATAAAGCTTCTGAGAAGGTTAACTTTGTACCGTAATTTGACATTAATGCTGTTATATCTCTCTTAAAAACATTTCTTTTAGAACGAAAGTATTACTAGCCATGTTAACCTCCATGCTGGATGCACAGTATTTTATTGTTGTTCTTAGTATTTATAATGTTGTAAATTGTGTTTTCTGATGATAGCCCACACAGTCGGACCGAAACGTTAAAAGTATTTTAAGAACCGACGTAGCCAAATGTCCCGATTAAAGAATGTAAAAGTTATTGTATTGTTCCGCGAATCCAAAAAGTTATATCATTAAATTATTTGGCTCAAAACATTTAATAACATTTGTTGCCTGTGGCTGTATCTCGTTAGCATAGTTGTGTTTTATTTGGATGACTCGATTGCAATGTGAGAGTCATTATATTATTGCATACCAACAGTAACCTCGAAGATAACTGAAAATGTGTTTAATGTACACACCATTCTTTGCTCATGTATATGAAGTGAAAACGAGGAAATTATTTGAAACAATGAAGGGGAAGGTCTCTAAAATTCTGAGAAGAAGCAACCTTATTTATTTTTGGATGAGTGTAGCGAGCGTAGCGAGCGAAGCGAAGATTCCATTTCACTACACTGGAGAAAAAAATCCGGAATGTTTTTTTTTTCTTTCTTTCTTTTTTTTTGTATTTTTGTGTGTTTGTTAACACGATTCCGGCTAAACCGATCTACTCCGATTGCGATGAAATTTTATGGAGGCCTTCGAAATCTCTGAACTTAGAACTGCCACGTTTTTGAGCGCAATCGGGAAATTTTTTCTATAAAAAACGCAATTTTTACGATTTTTTTCGATTTTTTAAAAAATTTCTTCGACTTATAACACCTACACGCTTTATCCGATTGTAATAATTTTTTCACAGAACCTTAATTTTATGAATTAAGATATTCGTGTGAAATTTGAGCGTAATCGAAAAATTATTTTCTCATCGAAATCTAAATTTTACGGGTTTTTTTCTTTTTTAAAACAATTCTTTGACATATAACACCTACATGCTTTATCCTATTGTAATGATTTTTTCACAGAACCTTAATTTCATGAATTTACATACTCGTGTTAAATTTGAGCGCAATCGAATAATTATTTCTTATGAAAATTGCAATTTTACGATTTTTTATTTTTTTTTAAATTACGATTTATTAAAAAAATTAAGTTAATTTTTTTATTTTATTTAATTTAATTAAAAAAAATCTTCGACTAAGCAATAATTTTTTCACAGAACAACAGAAAATCCGCGTAACACATGGCAGCTCAATGCACCAATTACGCTCATCCAACAACGCGGCGGGACTTAAGCGTTTTCCTAGTTTATTTTTTTAAACAATACGTTGTGGTGAGTTTTTAAATTGTCATGCACAAGTTTATAATTAGTTTGTTAATTTTATTAGCACTCTGTATAGAAGTAATTATGGTTAATAAATTTGGCTAAAGCTTTGATCGCCATTTACCGCTTATCTATTTTCTAACATATTTTCTTAGGACGTGTGAAACTCTAGTTTCTTTGCAGTCATACATATTATTATCTTTGCTAGAACTAAAGAAATTAAAATTAACTATACCTTTTTATTAACATACACACGTCAGCTGATTATAGTGAAAACTTTAGAAGTTGGGGGATTGGGAGTTCCTTAAATGTTTGCAAGGATTTACTCCAAAGTCAAAATATATGTTTAAATTAAATTGAACTTTCCCACCATTCGACACGACTCGTCTAACAATAAGTAAGTTGATCGTTCAGAGAAGTTATAAACTTGTAGCTGTCGCTTTGGGTTATAAGTGATATCCGACACAGTTCGAGAGTGGTGTATCTTGTAGGCACGATCTCGTAGTTCACAACACCCTCAGGGGTCTTCATCTTAGCCACGTGGAGTCTGCAGCTGGATACATTTCACTTGTTACGAAGATTAAATATTGAGCGAGTACAGTCTAACAGAAGAATCGTCTTCACCATCCTTCGTTGAAATCAGTGGCGGCTTGAACCCCTGAAAACCCGCGGGGCCAACTTTATAGTTTTACACCCACCCACGCATGGGCGCCCGCAGGAATTTTGGCAGGGGTTGATAAAAGCTACAATTTGTACTTTCGTTGGGCAAGCACAGGGGGCTCCGCCCCCCAACAATAGCGCCGCAGGCGAAAATTTTGAAAATCAGGTTTTTAGAATGCGTTTGGTGGGTTTTAGAAAAAAGTAGTGGGCTGAATACAATACCAAAATTATGCAATTTTTGTGCAGTCGATACTCTAAAACTAGAAAACTACCAAAAGGAAACCTTCAAAATATTCCCTCTCCCCTCATTTTTTGTCCACTGAAATAATCTTACTTTCCCCTACCTCACATCTTTGCTTTTGCAAGCCTTTTATTGTGACAGTCAAAACTCGCATTAATCCATGGAGTGGTATTCTTTTCAAAACTATTGCAGGTAAAAGACACAATAAGCTACTTATCTCGCAGAAAATTGGCAACCATTAAATTTAACAAATGTTCATCAGTAAAGAAATCAACTGTACAAGTTTAATAATAAATACACACATAAATGAAGACTAATTAGCACTTCTGCTTGCTCGGGGACAGAGGGGGGCACCCCCTTCTGCGGGCGCCCATGCACCCAATTTTGGTGTCCTAAAACTCGTTTTCAGGCGAGCCCTTGGATACGCCGTGGCAAACTAAACATACCCACCGGCAAGGGCATCCACAAGAATCTTGTCCGGGATGGGCAAAATAAAACAATAGCGCCGCAGGCGAAAATTTTTAAATCATGTTTTTAGAGTACATTTGGTGCGTTTTAGAAAAAAAGTAGTGGGCTAAAGGCAACATCAAAATAATGTAGTTTTTGTGCAGTCAAATTGACATTACCAGGATATTTAGGCGACGTGTGTACCCTTCTCAATTTTTAATGTTAATTTATATAAAAGTACAACGAATATTCTAATTCACATCTAAACTATTCTAAAATAATATATGCATATAAATAATAGAGTGGAGTTGATTTACTTGTACATTTATTTTATTTCATCGGAGAAACCAATAGTTGGATATGTCCTTGATTTTTATTATAATTAGTAGGCTCCTTACAATAATGTTAGCCTATTTATATTTTTAGAGGTGTTGTAATTTTCTATTTTTAATGTATTTAATTATTTTAATTAATTGTCTTACCACAGCGCTAACAAAAATCAGTGTATTACACTTTTTCCTGTATCTACGCATCCTCTCTCATATTATTTTCTCAATAATACCTTTCTTTGCCTCCGACCCCCCCCCCCCCCCCCCCCCCCGCCCAGGCTACTGGAGCGGCCGCTACCTTGCTCCCGTGGGGTGGGCGCTACTGTATGGAAGGTCTTGTCTTTGAGCTCGATTGGGGCTGGGTCTTGCTTGAGTATAAAGCTAATTCATGCATTTCGTTTTTAACAAAAATGTTGGCTCAAGAAGAAAAGGAAGAAAATAGGACTATCAAATGTTAAAAGCTTGGCTAGGGATCTTGGAAGCAAAACCAGTGGGGGGCACCTGCCCCCCTGGCCCACCCCTTGCGGACACCCATACCCACCGTGCACCACTGGTAGTAGTATTAGATTCTTGATGGTACCGCGCGTTTGGGAGACCTTGTTCTTTTTCAGTTTATTTGGCACGATCTTTTGAGCGCGCATTTTAAAACCATCCCAATAACATTCCCATCTGACACGAGTATTGGGCTTGTTCGGGAAGTTTTCATCATACAGGCACGATACTATTTCTTTTATAGCTCATATTTATATAGCAAACACTCAATAATGATTAATTGGCCTAATTACGTCCACCCCCCCACCCCCCCACCCTCCACCCCCAAACATCCTGAGCTGACCACCCACCCACCTATTTCCCGCGGGGCCATGGCCCCGAATTTGTATGGTCGGGCCGCCTGTGGTACCACACTAATACCATAGAGTAAATTATCTAGGTATGTGTTCTGACAACAATCTAAGTACCCTTGAAAATCGGAGGAAATTTATGGACATTGTTCTGCTCTTCAAAGTTGCTAATAACCTGCTGGACACGCCTCTATTTGAGTCATTAAACTACCATGTGCCACCAAGGAACACTCGAATTCATAAACTGTTTCATCTTCCCTCCAGCCGCATTGATGTGCACAAGTATTCGTGTTTAATAAGGTTGCAGGCTACGTACAACAATCTTTTATCATTGAATGGGTCTAATTTAGATTTGCACAATAGTAACATCCATCACTTTCGAAAACAACTAAAAGAAATATTATAATCAACTTCACTAATGTCTATAGTCGCTCGTGCTTTCACATACAATTCATATTTCCACTTTACACACTCACACAATCATTCACTCAATCATACATACAACGCAATACGCAAACATTCATACATTCATCATCTCACACACACATACATTCATGTTTATATAATTTGTATGTAACTTATTTTACATTGTATTGTTGCGATTTGTATTGTTATAATTTGGTAAATTACACTTGTGGGACATTTGTCCTGTTGTGGCCACAAATAAACAAACAAATAAAGAAATGTGGGAGACGTGGGTTCAATCCCCTGGTCGGGAAAGATTTTGTAATTTCTGGATTGTATTTTAGAAATTATTGGATGAGCGAAGCGAAGATTCCATTTCACTACACTGGAGAAAAAAATTCGGAATGTTTTTTTTTGTATTATTGTGTGTCTGTGAGCACGATTCCGGCTAAACCGATACTCCAATTTCGATGGAATTTTATGGAGACCTTCGAAATGTCTGAACAAACAACTGCCACGTTTTTGAGCGCAATCGAAAAATTATTTCTCATTAAAATCGCAATTTTACGATTTTTTTCGAATTTTAAAAAAATTCTTCAGCTTATAACACCTACATGCCTTATCCGATTTTAATGATTTTTTCACGGAACCTTAATTTTATGAATTTAGGTATTCGTGTGAAATTTGAGCGCAATCGAAGAACTATTTCTCGAGAAAATTGAAATTTTACGTTTTTTTTTTTTAAACTATTACAAAAATTTAAAATTTAAGTTAATTTTTTATTTAATTTAATTTAATTTGAAAAAAATCTTCAACTAAGTAATGATTTTTTCACAGAACAACAGAAAATCCGCATAACACATGGCAGCTCAATGCACCAATTACGCTCATCCAACAACGCGGCGGGACTTAAGCGTTTTCCTAGTTAAACATCATGTTTTGGAATGCATACAACGCAGTGTAGTCCGTCATCTGTGACAATACTATGGAAAACATAGCCGGTACGAAATACGTGTAAATATTGCAAGGTTAACTCAATCTCCGAGCGGAATTTGGGGGTACCTTGGGCGTGCAAAATTCGATCCACCACCTTGGGCACGGCATTTCACCGCCAGACAAATAATAATCAAAACATATTTTTTTCAAAACCAAAACCCATGTCGTTAAAATAATTCCTAAACATTGGCATCCTATTTTTCAATTTATTATTTCTTGTAGGTTTACATCGAAAAGGATCTAGCTGATCTTGTTAGCAGTTCTCAGTAAACTCGTACCGGATGTCTGTTTAAAATTTCAGCGCAATCTGTTGAACGATTCGGCTGATTTTCATGTACACACAGACAGACCCACACTCACACAGACTCACAAAATGAGCGCCGTTTAAGTTAAATGGATTCACTCAGTCGCTACGCTCCCTCGTTTAATCACATTTCCTCCAATGCAATATATACCGCAGTTATTTAAGCGGGAATGTACGTATATATTATTAATACTGCATTAAGTATGAGGACTGGCATATTGGATCTTTACCGTACGTTTATTAGAAATGCGTGATAACAGTAAGAATTGGTATTTTCCAACTATCACATTCCAATATAAAAGTATAGCTGATAAGAAGATTACAAGAGAAAATAGGATTGTACATCTTAGCACTAGCAGATAGGGCTACACTAAATAAGCCCTTGGAATCAATTTATTATTTTGAAATCGGATTGTGAGTAGGATACTCAATGCATTGTGTCTCGTTGTTAGGCTGGCTCTAAAGTCGACATTTAAGTATGTTATTCTTTATATTTCATTTCATAACATTTTAATGGAATAAAGTCGATTTCAAGAGCTATAAATCACTTGCTAAAACTGAGATTTAAAACAGGAAGAAACTCGTAGAAATAACGAGGCAGACAACAAATAACGTTTTTCCTGCATCAATTTAGATAGACTAATTTACTTGCACTCTTTAAAAAATTGAAATTAAATTCACTTCTCCTAAACAGAGCTTACTAATCCTTAGGAGAATTTCTTGATGATTATTTTACAATTATAAAAATATGACACTAGTAGAACAGGTAAATTGATTATTTAATTGTAATTATTTGGGCATACACTGTATGAACAGTGAAAAAAAAATATTTATTGTCCAAATAATTACAATTAAATGATTATTTTACAATTTAATTTTACACTTTTTTTACATTATACTTACACTCCTTTTTCCTTCACTTGGTTTACAAAATGATTACTGAAGATGACAATTAGTATTGACGATAAAAATTGTAGCTTGTATATTATTTGTTAAATTTATTACTAACATTAGATGACATAATACTTTATATGTCCTTTGGCTTTGCAATAAATAAACGACCCAATGATCCTACGTTGACCAGGATGGCTCAATGTAAGGGGACATCTCTAGCTCAAGAGGTCGTGGGTTCATACCCCCTAAGTAAATATAAGACGTACCAACCCAGCGAGCTTGCGAGATATCATTGAGCCACGGACCAGGGATGCCACACCAACAGCATAATAACTCTTATAAGAACTCTCCCATGAGTTGTTTCCATCGTTCATACTAAACATGTTACCAACACGATTCGCGTGCGTATGCGGGGCGAGTGTATGCTCTAGGTGGGTGAGAAAGTGCCTGCTTGAAAACAGTGTTTCTTCTCGGCGGTATGGTCAGAAACAAATATATGATACAGAGGTTTGAAAACATATACCAAGCTCTGTTATTCTTCACACTTAGCAGTGTATTCACAAACCTGCGATGCGCACATGTTTGATGAAACCAACTAGTAAATGACAAAAAACATAACTAATGAATTTTCGTTGGGTGATACAAGCTGAATTCGTTGTATAATGTAATTATTTCTCAATTATATAATACTTTGCTGTTGATTAAATCGAAAATGATAAATCATATAAAAAAACTACTCAAGATATGTTGTACAATGGATCTTTGTGAAGAAGTTATGTTAGAACGAAATACACCTACATTGAAAGCCAAGACTATTGATATAAAAATAATTAAAAACACTTCCACTAAACAAGTAAAATAGAACAATTTTTATTACATGTGTGGTTGCACATACTAACTCGTTTTGTGAGGAATTTAACCTTCCACAGGAGTCAAAGCTATTTTTTTTTGCAGATGACACAAGTGAAGTTATTACGGCAAAAACTCTAGATGAGCTACTGTACAAGTTGAAAATGATTCTGGTACTATTAGAGGCCTGGTTACTGAAAATAAAATGAAGTTAAACTGTTTAAAAACACAAATAATGAACTTTCAAGTTGAGGGTAACCAGCCAATTGTCCCATTGGACTGTAATAAATAATAATATATCTATTAATATAATTGGTCACTCAAAATTCCTTAGCCTCACACTAGACTTTAGAATGAAGTGGACATCTCATATTGATGATCTTTGTAACAAACTGAACTCTGCTAGCTTTCGGATGAAGAATTAATCTTCACAGTGCAATATGGATACTCTGAGAATAGTATATTTTGTTAATGTTCAATCTCTTATTTACTATGGGATTTTGTTTTGGGGCAATTCTGTAAACGTCGGGAATGTATTCGGTCTCCAAAAAAGAGCTGTGTCATATGTCACATATTGGAGCAAGAGATTCCTGTAGGCAAGTCTTCAAAAATATAAAATTATTAACAGTAGCAAGCTTGTATATTCTGGAAGTAGTAATGTTTGTCAGAGATTTCCCCAACTACTTTCAATCAAATGAGTCACTCCATGGTATCAATACAAGCAGCTGGTTTAAACTACTACATCGATTGGGCCATAGATTGAAATTGCTGGATTGTGGCCCGGTAAACATTGGAGTGAAGATCTGTAATAAGCTACCAGATTAAATTATATGTCCTCAAAATGATGAGTTGAAATCTAGGATCAGCTTTCCAAAGTAAAAAACTATTTACTACAACACAGTTTCTACACTGTAAGGGAATATCTGGAATGTAGGCCTACATAGGACTAGATATTATATTCAAGATAACAAAAAAACATTAGATGTGATATTAGGTATAAGATTTTAGATGTGAACTAGTAAATATTGATGTCAACTGGCATTAGCTTTTATTGTATATTAGGTTAGCCTATGTCTACCGGTTTCACCTGTATAAATATTTATATTAAACTTGACTATGCAAAAATAATGGTGAACAAATAATATGCCTGGAAGAGCATAATATGGCGCTTGTTAGACTGGTACATTGTTGATGTTATCTGTTATAATTGTGTATTTTATAATATTTGTTATGTTTAGATTAGTACACTTAATGACAATGTCCTGTACTCGCCTACCATTTGTGGGTATAAGAGTGTTGAATTGAATGGAATGCTAATTAAATAAATAAATAATACTAGAGCATACGATTGAGTAGAGATTGCAGGTATACTTATAAATCAGATTTAGGATAAGCTCTATGAGGTTTGTTTACTCTTGACTTAAAATTATGAAATAATATCGAGCAATGTTCTCTGCTATGTATATTCTTAAATACCACGTTATAATAATTATTACCTTGAAATAAACCGGTGTAAATTTCAACGTGTTTAGATTAACTTCTAATTGATTGTTGTACGAAATCTTTCAAGAATATCCTCTCTCGTGTATATTGAAGACTGAGCGCTGTATGAGGATATTCCGTTATAGAAGTCAAGTAATTATACAAAGCCGCTTTATACGTCTCGCTCCTGAAATGTGTAAGCTTCAAGATCTTGTTTTTAATAACATTAATTTAATTACAGCCCTGAAAGAGCGTTTCATATGCCCTGCCACGAATGACTTACTGCACAGTACTCTGCCTTGAAGTGCCAGCTCATCCTTCCTCCCTTTATCAAAATATTTTTAAAAGTAAATCGTTTGATAGTGACAATCTACAGCATTTCACGATTTGATCCCAAATTTATGCTCACTGTCGTTCCTTTAAGTCTTTGTCTTTGGAGTTTAAATACTTTAATCATAATATAAAATATTGATGTTTCATGAGAATCTTTTCGATAAGATTTGAACTTTTAAATAAATACTGCAGTATTATAAGTTAATTAATAAATGTTGATTTTCATTATTTATTATCAACATCATACATATTATTCATTGACACATTCATTGCTACGGTAAGAGTTGACGCTAATAGCCCTATGGCACAAAGTAGACCTAACTTACTACCAGTATAAAATGAACGTTTGTAATAACTTGCGAGAAGTGATGATACCAATAAACTCATAAGTAGTTTTGTTTGTTCCCGCAGATTATTTGTTTGTGGTTGGTATTTATAGTCTGGGCAAGGTCACATTTCCCAGGCTTCGTGAAACAAACGACTCGATCTTTTTCAACCCCACCCGGGATATTTTGATCTTTCGCCAAAACCCTCCTATAGGACTCTCATCCCGCCAAGTCACTCGGGACGACTCTCTCCCTCTCTCTCTCTCTCTCTCTCTCTCTCTCTCTCAACCACGCGCGGGATCCTCATTATTCGTCGTGAATTCTACTTGAAAGACTACGCTTGGGTAATTGGTTACACTGTGTGAAAGGATGTCAATGACTGTGTAATTGGATTGTCCGCGTACAGATTTGTTTGAGTGCTCGTGGATTTGATGTTTTGTTATTTGCGGTTATTATTTGCTTGTAGGTTGTGATTACACCCGTCTAGGATACAAGCGCTGATTAGCTGCTACACTCATTGCGTCTAATTATGCGCACATGTAGGCCCAAGATGAGCAAATAGTTTACTCAGAACCATTATAATCACGGTATTGCTACGCGTTGTACGCAAGTAAGCTATGACCTCTCACTCTGGGTGTCTGGTGAATAATCTAAAAACAAATGCTCCAGGTTATTAAAACAATCATTGTGGACTCGTGACCAAACAATGTTATTTATTTATGTACTTATTTAACGTCTATTCAGATAAAAAAACTGATTTACAAAGGAGGACAACTAAATAAATCTATTTACATAGATGCAGACACAACAATGAACTACAGTTAAGTAAATATTTGAAATACTAATATCACAACAACAAATAAAAACACAATAAATTTGAAAACAGTTTCAAAAAGGATATGGCCATGTTCACGTAATGGCGAGCATGTTGAAGTTTGTGTTGTGAAGTCTAGGCCTAGCTGATTTCGAGTAATAACCACCTAATAGTGAACTGTACAACCTTTGTAGTGTTTCCACCTTGTCCCAGACATAACAGAAAGAGTTGGAAAATGCAATTAATTAATGAACCAAAAATAAAGAAGGGGGGAAAATAAAAGGAAAAGGAAAAGTGAAAAAAATGAAACAAATCATCAAAAAGAAAAACGAAAAGAAAAACTGATTTATTAGACGATCCCACTCAAACGAATAATTATTAGGTTTGCCAAAAATCAGGAATATTTCAGTACGACGTGAGGAAGTTTGTGGAAATCCACCAGATTTGATTCTGGGTTTTGTCATCTAGCGTTCGTCATACAAGTTCAATCCCGTTGAAGACACTCTTTTATTTCTGTCTAAAATTTCTGCCATTGTAACAGCGTCATAGTTGCCTATTGTAAAACAAGGGTTAAACATCATACTTTCGTGCTCAATGGTTATAGAATATAAAGAGGGTTTGAATTTCTCAAATTCATTTCGTGTGTAGTGAAAATGGCAGCGAAATCTGCTTTACACACCTTAAAGCATACCAACGAACAAACTACATTGTCTTCATCAGTTGATTAGAGCATTTGCCCGGACAGTATTATATACAAAAGTCATTGTATATTGTGTGTGTATTGCTACTGTCACTAGGAAAACGCTAAAGTCCCGCCGCGTTGATGGATGAGCTTTTTAAAATTTTTAGTTTGCAGGGGATATCTTTACTTTTGCAAGTTCTTTGTTTTGCTGCCTACGCATTGTAGGTGATTCAAGTTTCTTTTGTTACCTGTCAATTGGTATTATTTACCGTAAAAAACTTATATTCAAAGCTTTATTTCTATGGATTCTGACTAACTATTTAAACTTTTCTCTTTTAAAAGGTACTACATCACCATAAACCTTAATGTCCACGTATAATATGAACGTTGTAGCCCACCCGTTTGGTCAGAATTGGCCCAAATGGCACGAAAATATCGCACAAAAAATCAAAAAACTTATATTAAAAGCTTTATTTCTATGGATTCTGGCTAACTTTTTCAATTTTTTCTTTCAAAAGGTACTACATCACCATAATCTTAATGTCCATGTATAATATGAACGTTGTAGCCCCACCCATTTGGTCAGAATTTTCCAAAATGTCACGAAAATATCGCACTAAAAATCGAAAAAAATCGTAAAAGTACGATATTCATGAGAAATATTTCTTCGATTGTACCCAAAAACAATACACCTCTAAGTTCAGAGATTTAGAAGGTCCTGTCAAATTTTCATCAAGATCGGATATGCCGTTTGCCTGGTAGAGAGTTAACAAACAGACAGAAAAACAAACAAACAAAAAAAAAAAACAAAAAAAAAAACACCCGAGCTAAATTTTTTGGGGGTCAGTGAAATTGAAGTCTTCGCTTCGCTCATCCAATTATTAGCTTTTCACTTATTTATCAACTAAGTTTCTGTTAATCTAACAATATTTTTTAAATTTAAAATGAAACTACTGTTTGACCCTTCAATTTAAATTGGCATCCGCATCTAGCTACAAAAATGTGTCAGAGTATAATTTTATGATTTTAATGCGCACGTTACACGTCAGCAGTCACTCATCCTGTGTGGTGTACTCACAGTAGGCTACAGTTGTCAAGCGATATAATTT